>JBCAUI010347518.1:0-14983 GCA_038406195.1 Haplosyllis anthogorgicola | reverse complement strand
GTCGTAAAAGGCAGGATGTCGCTCAAAGCAGGAGCATTTAAACTGGTCTAAACCATGTTACTTCTGTGGTAAAAGTGTCGTAAAAGACAATATGTCGCTCAAAACAGGTGTCGTTCAAAACAGGTTCTGCTGTACGTCTTTTTGTCTGTATTGTAAACGACTGTTTGTATCAGTTCAAAAATATTATCTCCATGAATCAGGTGTCTGCTTTCAGGTCGAATTATAACACAGAATATCATAAGTTAAACCTTTGGACGGTAAGTTAATCAGATCCGATTCTAAATCAACACCACCTAATTATTCTGCACAGTCATCCTGTGCACGCGGGCAACAAGTTGTCAATTAAACAACATTCTGCTTTACGGCTTCTATCTGTTTAGCCTCAGTGCTTTCTCTTGTATTTGTGTTATCACATCAACTGTAAACATAAAAACAAACAATCTATACTATCTTACTATTCACAGTTAGTGCCTCGGCTAGTCGAGTGCAACAAATGAATGCACTTTACTCGATGGCCCTACTTGTGGAACCGGTAGGAGATACGAATAAAAAGTTCACACTTTTTTGTACGGACAGCGATGCAGATCTTAATGTACATTACTTGATAGGCGAGTTCGATAGTATGCGGCCGAAAACCTGTCTCTCACAATAGCGTGCTAATTCTCCCCTTCTATCAAATGCAATGCATTAAACTCATGCGACATCAAATGTTATCACATGTGATATTCCCTCATAGGATCAAACGTTTTCTAACAGTTCAAGCATAGCGGAACTTTCAACGGGAAGGAGATTATGTAACGTGTTTCACATAAAACTCAAATCCCTTTTTCTTGAACATGAATACTTCGTGCAAGTTTTGCCAAGACTTTATCACATCCCCTTCATTATGACTTATCCAAATTCAGGCTAGCTTGCAAAAGGCAATGTTTAACCTTGTTTCATCTCGGTTTTTGCCAAAAAGGGACTTGGCACTGGCTGAGCTCATAACACCAACGTGGTAGTACTACAGCCAAGTTTACTTAAATATGATGATAACTTTTGCCCGTTAAAGAGCAGTCAGAAATAAAACAGTCGGTGATTTCAAAACCATGACAGACCACTTTCTCTCTCTCCTTTTCTTTTCTCAAGCATGCATGCACACAATGACATCATACAGTGCGGTTTCAGTACACAACACCTGGGGCGGATCCATATAGTTTCACATCCAGGGACTCATCTTTTTGACAATGTGACAAATGTCCCCGATCGGATGAAGCTAAATTCGTTTGCAATTTCCAATTTTTAAGCAAATTGACACCTGTAGTGGTCTATTGATGGCTTGATCAACCTTTTCGAATGGGATAATCGTGATCTCCGAATTACTGCCAAACAGAATCATTAAAGTAAACGAGACTGTGATGCACTACAAAAGATTATTACGCTGAAGCGTTTCCTGCGTGCGTCAAGTACATGTATTTCCGTGAAGACTCCATGAATAAATATGGACCTCCAACATGAAGTCCAGGGCTATCGCTGTAAAACGTACTCTAAAACAGATATTTCTTTCGTTATAGCAACTGTGAAGAGCAATCATCTGTAAGCCACCTTACCGTAAATGTCCAATTCATGGCGCATGCGCGATCCACTTATTGTCAGGTGTGCGCCTCATTTAAAAAACGGCCTGAACCATTTTTGACGAGGCAAACTTACTGTCCTTCTGACTTTTATCAACACTAAATAGGTTGGAAGAGCTACATTTATGCTTGTGTGAAGTTAATTAACAAAATTTCCCCTCCCATACATCTGAAACTGTTGGATGTAAGATGGAAATAAAGCCCTCTGCCTACATGTTGACAATGAAAAGTGCGGCTACGAGTATATAAAATTGTAAATATAAATCTGCTGAGAAAATGGGGGTGTGCCATAATTAGGGCATGCGCCATGAATTGGACATTTACGGTACTTCCTACCGAAAGTCACCTGGGACATCGTAATACATGAATGGGAAACTCAAAACGTGGCAGGCAGACTATTCGTCGTAAAAAAAACTGACCAACTTGGAATGCGTTTCGTTTCCTCGAATTATAAATTAACTTGCCTGGTACTGAAGCAAACACGAAACAAACAACACTGTGTTCAAATCTATTAATTTATTGCATACATCGGTACAGTACAGCTTGTCTGAACTTTTCTCTCCGAAAGTGTCGTAAAAGGGAGGGTGTCGCCCAAGACAGGGTCATTTAAACAAGTTTTAACTACGTTGTATGCAGTGAAAAGTGTCGTAAAAAGACATGATGTCGTTCAAGACAGGTGTCGCTCAAGACAAGTTTTACTGTATCCACATGTAACCTTAACGCTAAAACATGTATCGGTAGCTTGAATAACAATAGGAAGGTTAAGTTACATGTTTTTCTCAATTCATTTACAAGTGTGTTTTAACCTGGACTGTTTAGCCACTAAAAACATAACAAGATATTGCACGTATCAGTAAATCAGTACAAGTGGTGCGTGTAACTTGAACTCGTTATTATAATTCTACCGACAGATTGGATGGCACATGGTCTCAGCTGGCTAAGGCTTTTTTTATCTAATTGTTTGGATTACATTTCCCGCTGCACTTTGAAATCCGGATTTCGAAAAAAAACCCACAAATCATTTGAGGTTGAAACATGTTGTGCACGGCAAGATTTTTCCATCGTAACAAGTTTTGTCAGGAGACGATTGAGAAATATTAAATATTTTATCGATATTTATAAACAGTTTGGCTTTCTTGGGGCCAAGTTCAATTTTTATTTTTATTTTTTTTTCCGATCGCCGCACTTTGAAAATCCTGAAAGTTCAATGTAATCCAAATGATTAAAAAAAAAAGGCCTAATATAACAATGATTTATCGATTCATGGATTTTAATTATCTGCATTTCTGTACACCATGTGTGTGGCCTTAACATTTATTGGCACGTCTTGCTAGAATTGACAGACTTGCGTCTTCTACTGTACCAACATTCCTGGTCTTTTTGACACCGTATTTTCTAAACACTTCAGTATTCGAATCCCCCCAATCTCTGCCAGCCACCCAAAGACCGGAAGGCTAACTCGGCAGGCCACATAGCAAGTCACTTTTGATGAGGAAGCTTCCTTGAAGTCCGGCCACGGGTAACAACCGGATACTGAAAACAATGACCCAAGTTTTGAGTTACCCTCCTGTGATCACTTCTATTATTATTCGCTGATATCTGATTTACACAGTGAGGCCTCTTAAAGCCAGAGACACCTCGGTACGAACAACCACAACTCTGTCAAGCCATGCATGTCCGTCTGGTTGTACTGGCCCAGCCGTGGTTATGTTCCAAGATTACATCAACCTGGGCTCTACAGGGGCCCAGCTCTTTTTGCAATAACCTCCTTCTGCCATAGACCTTCATAAATTAAAAATTGTCTCTCTCATGTCTTCAACGCAGTAAATTTTGCCTAAGTTTTCCACGAAGAGTAGGACTTCTTTATTTACAATGCATAACGATCAAGATGGTACTGAAGGTCAAGGATTAAATGTCAGGGGAAGGGTCGCAACTTCACAGTCGAGGTTAACAATTACTTTAAATAATGCAGTAGAAAAAGTAACTTCGATCAGCAAGATGTCGTTCTTTGTTACTTCGGGGCCATCGTACAGGACGTGACATTATTGGGTAATTTCTGAACTTCTTCTGCGTGTTGCGAGTTTTAAACCACAAAATAAAATTCAGGCCTGGAGGCTCCCCGAGATTGTCCATGCAGTGCGGGTGGTGGGCCGTACACCTGGCTGATTGCTTGTCACAGACACTTTTTACTGGTGCCAGACTGCGTTGTACTTATTAAAATGACAACAAACAGTATTATACAGAGAACACAAAAAGTTTCCTCTACGTTTCTTTTTCGGTAGACCAAAAGATCGTGCTTTTTTGTTATCAGGACGGAAAACGTTTATCATGTTGTCGGCTTTTTTCTTTCTCTATTCAAATAATAAGTGACGGATCCAGGATTAAGATTTAAACATGTCGGGCTTTTTTCTTTCTTTCTTTCTTTCCCTGTTCAAATAATATGTGACGGATCCAGGATTAAGATTTAAACATGTCGGGCTTTTTTCTTTCTTTCTCTATTCAAATAATATGTGGCGGATTCAGGATTAAGATTTAAACAATTATTCATCAATTGTTTTGCAATTCGGTTGCTTCTTGTACTTCAGGGCTCTACACGTCTTGTCTGTATCAAATTGATAAATTGCTCTATATTGTCACAACGTTACGTCTTCCATTCAACCTGCTAAATTTACTTAGTTGAACATAACGTATCCCGCAGCCTCTCTATCACTTTTCTGGGTTAACTGCATTTTATACCTGGTAGATCATTGTTTTTGTTTCCTGTTCGACATTTACACATTTAGCACTCAACTACGTCTCAATATATCTCGCATGATACAGATCGTTTATACATGAATGATTAGTTTCGAGCCAACTGCATAATTATACTCCTCCCCGATGAGCACAAAGCAGAAAGCGAATGTACGCTTGTACCATTTAAGATAAAAACATAATGATCGAAACTCGGTATGATTTCGTTTCAACGAAGTGGTGGATCCAGGCACAGACTCAGATGTGAACAATGACTAATCTAATCGGCAGATCAAAGGCGTGTCCTTACTACTTGTTTCTTAATCCAATAAACGCACACAATAGCCCAGCAATTATTTCAATGGGGTATTGTAGTAAGATCCCATTAAGTGTGGCTTACATCTTTTTCAACTTGCTGCATTAAATAATCCCGATTCACGAGATCATTTCCCTTCAAGAAAAAAAATTAATTGAATTAATCTCATCGCGGATCTGGATTAAGTTTAACCAAATTAAAGCCCATTGTTTACATACTAATTCTCGTCCTGAAATATGATCTACTTATTAATATTACCTGATTATTTACGTTTTACACAATTTGCTTCACGTATTCTGTAAAATTGCATCATCTTGTTCCTTGACATTAAACATGTGACACCCTATTCTATGCATACAACATCACTGATGTTCGCGTTTTCTCAATTTACACACACAATAAGGAAGTTTAATCAGTTAACAAAACCATTTACCCCTTACAAACTGTTACCCGTTACACAAAATGGCATCCATTTAACAGGTACATGATAGTCGTGCTAACATAACGATTCGACAATAACACCCACACACGCCGTGTACACTGGAACCTGACCAATCCATTAAACAACGTTGTCGGTGAGGACAACGTTTCACCTTAAACGACACATCGAATTGTTCTCGGGCCACATACATTGGCAAAAGTAACCATTAGTAATGGAGTCCAATGGGTTCTGAGATTCTGAGATTCTGGGATACAATATTTTATATTGCAATGATGCATGTCCATGCTATTTCTTGGTGTACACATATTTCTAGACTATTTTTATTAAACGTTTTTTTTTTTAAACACAACTGATACACTGCAGCCACAATATATTTAGTTGCCAAAGAATAGACAGACCAGAAATAACTTTGCACAATTTCACAGTTGAATGTTTATGGTAATACGGTGCAAGACGGTGCAGTCAACTTCCGTTTATTCATTTACTTACAACATTTATTGGAAGTATCAACCTATTTGTGACATAAGAATGTACAACTGAAAATGAAAAATGTGGTTAACCAAGATTTGGCTTTGAGTTGGATAAACGAGGTATGACTGTACAATGATGGCAAAAAAGTCTTACCTGGCACATTTCTATACAAGCTGTAAGCTGCTGTCCTTCATCCCCTGCTGCCTGCAGTCCCTGGAGTAACTGCTGAGCCTTATTCACTGCAAGTACAGAAGAGCACACACGGTTTAATACGCCGCAACCGTTCAGGCTAAACATCTGCACAGACGTAGTGTTCGACGACGAGGATGTACGGATACTCATTGTGAACTATAATTATTTCAATTGGATTAATTGCTATTAATGTTTATTTTTCCGCTTTGGTTTCCCACTGTTTATTCAACGTATCCTGCAAACTGTTCACAGATTTAAATGGATTGCTGTCACTGATATCCTGTTTTCTCTGTGTATATTCTTATCTTCGAAATATTTCTGTATTCTTTAATACTGTTCTTAATTACAATCCAGAGATCTTCCGTAATTTTCATAAATGGTGTAGTGTAGTCCACTACCACACTACCACTTATCATTTATAAATAATACTGATTTTAACAACAGTCAGATAAAATTCCCCCTCTGTTCTTTCTCTCCACTGTCTCTCTGTTTCCCTCGGGTTTTTTTTCTGTATCACAATGTATTGTCAATAGCAATAGCCACGAGTCGAGCCATCCAAGTAATGATCATTATCACAGAATAAATCCAATACGAATCAAGAGCAATATTTCTCCCAAAAAGTCCCTCTTTGTGTTAAAAATCCTTTGTTTTTACACCATTCCTGTTCCTTTTAAACAGAAATCTCTTCAGTGACGAGCCACGTTTGCTGTTACATGGCTGTGTTGTGTTATTATAATTCAAGTCTTTGTGTGTTCCTCTTCGCAGTACTGAACTGAAGAGGCTCTGAGACTTGTTTGGGTGGTATCGTCTAGCGATAGGCTCAAAACAAACCTAAATATAGAGGGGCGCCGTGGGGATTTTAACAGCTGGAACACGACCAAGAACTAAGCCACACAATAAGATGTAGCAGTCAATTAGGAATCTTAAGTGAGGAATACAGCTACACCTTTTTCTCATGATCTGAAGTAAATTACCTAGCAACAACTGATGCTGACAGCTATTCTGTTGTCAACTTTAAAAGCCATTACGGTAAAGCAATGGGTGTGCGAAAAATACGTTCACACCACGGGGGTTCCAACATCCTCAATCAATTTTACCCATCCCCCATCAAATGATTTCCATCGCAAATGTGATATATTACACTAAATATACCCAACAATTGGCTGGTAGGGGATGGTGCATACATGTTTATTAACCTGACTGGTAATCAACTTTCAGTTTTGTCGACTTATTTTTAAGTTGTTAAAACATGGCACTGACACATTGCTGTATCACTTATCAATACAGTAATAATTGATGATTTGTAGTGCTATTAACAAATCAATATAACCGACTTGTACATTTTTATCAGATGGTAAATAGGAATATAATCATATTCTCTTTGTCCCTTAACTTCTACTTCGAATTTAGGCATAATGAATTTATAATATAGTTCTATAATTTATCCTTCCCGCTGCATTGTTGGCTCAAAGAAAAGAGAAAGTGGACACAGACTATTGTGTCTACTTTTGTTACATATCTGCGCCAAGATGTCATTCGATCAATGTGTATTGTATTGCGCGTGTAATCAGTAAATGCACTGTCGTCATTTTCCACACAAACGTCAAATGGCAATTACTGATCTTACGATCTGAGTGTTAATTCGATGTAACATCTGGAATATCAACGTTTCATATAAACAGAAAATAGTTTTGTGCTACAGTTAGAGAAGGTCAATATTTAAACCGTTTTAGGAGTTTTTCTGTTTATTTATTATCTTAAACCTTTTTATTCGATACTGACAAATAAAAATATTCAGAGATTGCATATCAAGGATCCACAGTTCAAATGGGTTCAGAAGGATTTAATAAGTCTAAAATGTTAACGCATCAACTTTTAATAAACATTATGTGGTATGAATGACGTTGGTAATTACGTGTAATAATGCTACATTACATAGCAACAATGAACCAACATCCAATTAGTAACTTGCAATATGGCAACTACTTATTATCTGTTATCGTTCAGTATCTACAGACATCTTATTTTTCAGGCCCACACTGTAACATTTTAACTACTAAATTCTGTAACATTTTAATTACTAAATTTGTTTGCTCTTATTTCCTGGGCCACATCCCAACCATTGCCTCAACTTCCCTGTCAAAAGCAGATTTTAATAAGTGGAACACAAAGATCTTTACATTGACTCATGGGCATTACATCTTAAATCCAGTTGCCCCCATATGGTGCCTCAGTACACAGAAAATGATGACGTTTCCCTATGTTTACATGTGTACACACAGCTGTCAGTCAGACAAGGGGACTACGTCTAAGTTGACCCCACCTGACCCAGTCTTGACCTAGTTACATGTAATAAGGCCACATGTATCCAAGTGGCAGCTGACAGCTATCAGGAATGCTGCCATTTAACATAATTTACATGCTATTTGCATGTTTATAATCAGCTGTTCCCCAGCACGTGCACAGGACAATAGAAAACACATTCTTCATCATATTATCCCCTTCCAACATTTTAGCCCATTTAATTACTAACCTCGTTGGCAGCATCCCCAATTTCTACATCTTGCCTTTTATGGACTAAATGCACCGAATGCTTGCAAGCTCTGATGCGCAATTTACTAAATTTAGAAATGAAGGGAATATATGCATTTCATAACACTCCCCCTTTTTTTTTCACTTAATTCAATGAACATGACAAGAATGAATTTAGTCAATGTCAAATAGTCTGCTGAATGCAACAAATATGGCATCTCATTATATTTACAAATGAAACTAAATAGAATGAAATGCAACTTTTTCAAGAAAAATTGCAATGTTTTCGTAATCCCTGGTTCTACTGCACTTTAATACTGCCCGCCATCTTCGCTGCGGTCTTTCCTAAAATTCCAAAACCCAACAGCTAAATTATTCCCCCTGTGTGCCCTAGATTGCCTCAAGACCCCTGGCAGACAGCCAAAACCTTCTTACGGGCACACGCCTGTCTTTAGTGTATTGATGATATCAACCTCGTTCCATATCAGGTCAACGCAATATCTACATGTTCTGTGATGCTCATGAAGAACGAACCAAAGTAATAAAACCAAAAGTTGTGGCGTTCCTTTCTTATATTAATTCTAGTAATGCATTGCCCACCTGCGTAGCAATATTGAAGTAATTAACATGGGTATGACTAGAATTTTAGTCGTCTTCATGCACTTTGGAAGTAGAATATCAGTGATTAAATGCATTTCATAATTTTCACTTCATTTGCTTGAAAAAAATTAACCATTTTGAAATAGGACAGGTAAAAACCACTTTCTCAACACATCAAGTCACGACAGTGTTATATCAGAATGTACTTTTGGCAAAATTTTCCGTAATTCAGCCGATAAAACGGGGTCTACCTTGTGTACCCGCCCTCCTTACTTCTGCGACTATAGTGACAAAAAAAATGACTGACTTCCAACCAATGTTAACATGACAGTATTAACTAAATATCCTGTATCGTGGGCTCCTGTTACTAATGTACTGTGAGTACGAATTAATATTGTACACAGATTATTCTAATTCCCCCAGAAGCTCTCAAGGAAGTTTTCTGGGCACCACAAAGCATTAATTGTCCACGAAAAACAATGTTATTTCTTAAAACAATCGTAATGTTTCACAGCGTATCTGCTGCAACTGCAATATATGTAAGTACACGTGTACTTACTGGTTCCAGTGCCCATCGATCTGTGCAGCAATTGATGCATCCTGGGTCCCAGTGCCCCGAATAGGTGTGATGGTAAGCCTCGTGCCTCCAGCAGGGCTGAAATTATATCATTGCAAAACCATATTACATATGAAATCAAATTTCAAACATAAACACGATTCTCTTACACTTTAGTCTCTGTCATGAATACGGAAATGTAATCTGTAGCAAACGGAACATTTTTTCGTCAAAATTACCTTGTAATCGTCCCATATCCGATTCCTCATTCTCACTTTCAGCTGCTCCAAGACTTGATGGACCCGCAAGACTCGACGCTGTAATAGCAATACACACACAGGACAATAAAAAAACTGAATGGACAGAGATAGCATTTTACCGAGTACTGCACAAAATATATTCATTTCATTTCTGTCGACTCACTGGTGAACAATCCACCTATAGGCTAAACAAAGTGAATTCGAATTGGCACAAGTACCTGATGCAGAGGCGGTTGCGCCAAGTGCAGCTTGTGAGTTATTGTCTTGGTCTGCACCAGCTGATGTGCCGGGTCTGCTGGAGTTTGAGCTGTTCTCTGACGAGTCCTGACCAGACATATCGAATGCACTTGTTGTTGGACCACCGCTTGAAGATGCCGTTTGGCTGCTTCCACCTGCAAAATACAAGAAATCATGAAATCATACTTAAAATAAAGACATTTGCAATTACTTTCCACCAATAGTGTGCTGGTGTTCATATAACATTATCTCACTGCTAGTCTAAATAGTGTTTTACAGTAGCAAATCACTGTAGTTCATGGCAAAGCTTGAGTTTTATGCAACTAAGTAAGTGCTCAAATTTTCAAATTTTCGCGATATTGAGGAATGCTATCTTACCGGCAGTTGACGGAAGACTTTGTGATACGGTCCACGATCTTCCTTGCTTCCCGCCCACTGTGGCTCGACCACTTCTGTAAATATCAAAATGAAATGTAGCGTACAATTACATGTGCCTTCATGGATTGTATGCAAAACATCCGATAAGCAATCCCGCTGAAATAATTAAGGTCATTACGCCAAAACGTGGCAAACCTACTTAATCTAAATGCAGCTATGTATATTTATTAGTATATTTATTACTCTAGTTCTGACACACAGTCATGTCGCTAGCTATTAATGAAGTATGTGATTTTTACGATTCAAGGTTTTAGACTGGGTTGCTTACCTTGTACTAGCACAGGAGCCCGTGGTTTTATTACTGTGTTTACGACTTCTGCTTTTAGACTGGGTTGCTTCTCCTTCCTTTCCACTACTCTTGGACTTGCTTCCTTTGGCGTCCGTTTTCTTTCCTGTGAATAAATATTTTTTGAGTATTAAAATTCCATTTTTTATTGCCATTACGTAGTAACGTGCTATTATCAGACCGAAAGGTTTAACGCTTGTGGAATATGTAAAAAAACGGTTGTGGAAGTGACACTTCCCACTATGTCAAACGACATTATTGTCATATCGGTATTGTTGAACACTGTATTTGTGAAGAAAAAATTGCACCGCTTAATTTTCGACGCAAGAATTACCTATTCCTACCTGTTGATTTTCCAGTAGACGTACTGGATTCTGACGAAGTAGCCGGTTTAGTGAAGGTTGTGGGTACTGATTTACTCTTCCTTGCGTGACCAGAGTTTGTGCGAACACGTTTTCCACCTGGTTCTTCTAAACCACCAACAGACTTAGATGAACCCACTGATTCACTTGACGCACTTTGTGCTACACTCGTCGCGGATTTGGTATGCGCTTCACTAGGTTTGTGTTTATCGAGATTTGCTCTGGTGGTTTTCGATAAGGGTTTATTATCCTCAGTATTATTGTTATGGTTCACGTTTCTTTGATTCTGTGTTTCGGGGGCTTTTACTTCGCTTGATTTGCTTCTGGACCGTCGCCTTGCAACCTTTGCTGGCGTTGGTGCTTTCCTCTGCTTCCTTGGCGACCAAGAAGTGTAGTATGGCAAACCAGGAACGAGTTGTGCGTTTGGATTTGATCTAAGTGCAAGTGCTATTCCAGTCCTAGGAGGTCTGGGTAATTCCCAGCTCTTTCTGGGTGTTCCGACACTATTTGACCTTCTCCTTCCTCCTGTCTGCTGGCCCTTTGAAACAGTGCCCTGGTTCTGACCTTGACCGGTGACCTTAGTCTGTGGTTCACCGACGGAAGTTGAGTCGGAGCTGCCAGAAGCCCAAGAACACTTTCTCTTTCGGAGCTTCTCTGGTGGTACTAAATCGCCAGCACCTGATAAGAAAATATACAATGTAACTTATGGCTATCTTTCAATTTAAAATAATTACGACATACTGCTGGTTTGTAAATAGCAATTTTTCACTGTTTTTCTAATTTATTTTCAAGCAACCAACACGAGAAGAAAATAACGTACTGCCATACCTGTACAGTTAGGTTGTGGTAGTTTATGTTTTCGTGGTTGTGCCGGTTGTATCAGTGGAACCTCTCGCTGTACTGGCTTTGATGGTTCCTAGAAGTATGTGAATAAATAGGATTTGTAAAAGTCTTCACTTAGCATGTCATTTCCTTATCCCTTAGATTACTGGTTGCCTTAGGAAAATTGTGCTTCATTCTCATGTTACGTTATGAAAGACTGATTTCTCGTAAGTGCTAACCAGTGTACAATGCAATTATAGCCCATTATAAGGCGTTCCATTCTAGTCAATTAACACTTGATGTTGCTCAGTTAAAACAAATTATCAACGTAACCGTCTCGTGGAAACAGTTCAATTTTTAAAATAATCAACACTTGAACCAATAAACTTTATAAATCCTGGAAAGTATCATGGAAACATTTGTTTCAATCAATCTCACATAAAATGTAACTACCAAATATTTAAGAAAATATTGTCGAAATTGGGTCTTTAAAAAACAGGCATACATTTATGAGCAATGCATTAAATTTTCCATACATACATACATCATCATCATCACTATGCAGTAGGAGGGTGGGTTGGGGGATCAGTCCAATTAAACGACCTGACTTCTCTCACTGAATCTCAAGTTCATCAGACACGAGGATAAACCTCAACATACCTTATTATCAGTACTGGAGTGCGTACTGCTACTGCGCCTTGTAATTCTCGCTGCTATTGGTTGCGCTGAATCAATACCACTTTCAGTTTGGCTTCTTTTACGCCTGCAATGAGCTTATCATATAATTCTGTGTGCAAGACATGTGCAATACGTTACATTCGGTTGGAACAGTTCATTTCTTCCTTGTAAATCTTAAATGCAGCTAATAGTTGGATGGTACGATTTAGCAAATGCATATTTACTTCTATATCACACCATATTCCATTTAGTTATTTTGTTATAATTTCTAAAATGAAATTCTGAATCACAAAAAGTGATGAAAAGTCAAATGAACATTAAACGAACCTTTTCCCGTTTCTTCCTGGTTTGTTAGGAGACTGTGGTATATTATCGTATTCAGCTGCACTCTCCCTGCCGAAAGCTGGAGAGTCCTCTTCGCTTGGTGCAATTGCACCGGACTTTGCCCTGTGCATTGTAAAACAGCATACAATAACAAAAATAGAACAAGCACTATGCTTGAGTGTAATGTCACAAACTGTTATGAAAATTACTTTCTTCTAACACAGGAAAGCTGTATGGAAGTTCCAAATTAATTGTTTTCCTGATTTTATTAGTGGCAATTATCAGAAGTTAACAGAAGTTACTGGCAAGCATGGTCTATCCCTCGGTAATGAAGCAACAATATACCGGTATGTCAGACATGACAATTTGCCCTTTGTCACAGGAACTGAATTTAACTGAGATGCACATACGAACGACAGTTGAAAATATGTTTCCCATCAGGCAGGTAAAGCATGGTCCAGCTAAAGTCATGGAAACTGATCTGCAACTACTTTGTGCACAGGCAAACATGCCTGCAAAAGACAAGCTATCCCTCGAAACAGGTTCTATTGCACGTTATGCTTCATCGCATTGGAACACATGTGTTTTTACTTACCTTATATTATGCGAGTTGGATGAATGAGATATTGGAGTTGTAGCCGATACTGGCTGCTGTTGCTGCGCCGCTGCTGTATGTGACCCTGCCCCGCGGTTGTGTGATTGAGAACGCCTACTCGCTGTTGTTGACCCCCCGGGCTGGTGTCTAGCTTGGTCGGCCATAGGAACTTCCCGAGATCTGGCTCATGCCAGTGGCAGACCTTCAACCCTGCAAAATAAAATTATCAAAAACACTTGTAAAAATGTCTTAATTCAAGACCTCATGATCTTGTACATAGGCACTGCACATAATGCAGCTATCCGTCTAGTAATACCACTGAATACACCGGTTGAGTGATTTCAGTTAAGTAACATCCAAGTAATTCATATCCCCATTCCGTTAAACGACATTTTTGGGGACCCAGATTTTTGTCTGTCCAAATGTTCAATCCCTCATCTTACAAAACGCCTCGTGGTCTTGTTTAGACTCGTTTGTTTAAAAAAAATTAGGGTTACATGTAAAGTTGGAAACATCCATCGCGTAAAAAAACAACCAGTAATTCCTTAGTATGTTATCTGACCATTACAATACGTATGTTTTCCTTCCAGTTTTACTCGGAATTAAAATTTATAGGGCTCTTTCTGTCTCAATCAGCTGATGACAAGTTGCGACGTAACTTTGGGCACCTGTCAAAACCATACATGTCACCAGCTTATTCTAGTTCACAGATCACTTTAATTAGTACCATATTAACATAATTGGTACATTTACTATCTTTCACCTCGAAAATGCAACGTCTAAACGCTATGTGGTCAAGTAAATTATGCAAGAATGTAGCACCAAAAAAATCTTCCTGTGGAAAACATGGCGGACAAAAGTAGACGCAACACCCAAACTTTGTGTTAAATTCTCTGCTTGATTTACATGCAAAGATTCCGGTTTACAGGTTTTATGAATCTTTAGTTACTTAAGAACATACTTAAATACAAATAAGGTCCAAATGATGGCTAAAATTTGGGATAAAACCCAAACTTTTTGACACAACAAGCTCGACCTTCTCTTGGTGATGGCTACAGCTAACGTTTTACTCATACAGTGCAGTCTGCTTGAGCGACTAAAAATAGTTCTACCAGCATAACTTTTTGTATTTTATGTTAAACCTTTATCACAAAATTGCAAAATCTAAACAAAATACCATAAAATATAAGTAAAGCAAATAGTTTTCTTCAAACGTTACAATGTATTTTATTTTGAGATTTTATCATTTGTAAACAAAAAGATTACTCCGCCTAGGAAATGTTTCCGGTTCAAAGAACAATTGGGGCTCATAAAGAAATCTAAAAATGTTAGAAATCAATGACAATAATAATAAGTCAAGACGAGCAAATACATGGATATCCTAACGGTACATGAAGCTACAATGCACATGTTATTGGCTACCCTCCCGTGGATAATCACACAATGTCCACCTGACCCATCCCTTTACCCAACTTACACTTCCGAGGACCAGACCCACCTTCAGTGCCACCAGGTGAGGTCTGTGATCT
>JBCAUI010347407.1:0-14983 GCA_038406195.1 Haplosyllis anthogorgicola | reverse complement strand
CATCTAGTGACGTTCCTGGGACTAAACACAACATAAGAAAAGGAGAAGTACTAACCAACATCACATAATAGTAAATATAACAATATAACAATAGTATAAGTAATAGTAATAGCAGGAAGAATCGCACACTATTTTATTAACTAGAAAAATTGGATTTTAATTTTTCATTGGTAAAAAAATTTGCTGAACCTTTGAACATATTGATCTACCACTTCCCTTACGTATTCAAACAACTTACTTGTTCTTCAGCCTCTGTCCACTGCCCAGGCACATGAACCTTCCATTCACCATAATGCTCATCCTTGTACACAGCGCATCACATTCTGCCATACTATCAAAACAAAAATAAACTTAATTGAATTTTGTTCGCCTGGTATTTAACATGAAATTTCAAGTACATATTTCCCCAGTGCATGTGATTCATTTTTTAGTCAACCTGGAATGTCTTAAAATTTACTTCCCTTAATTTATTGTTCAACGATACCAATGTACTGCAGCTCCAGTATAAGGTGCACTTGCACACACACTTGTCATGGTGACAAAGTGTCACGTAGGGTCTACAATACGATATTTATGTTTAAAAGGCAATAATATGAACCTGTGAGAAGTAAGAATAACAGATCTGTTATCCTTGACTACGGCAAGCACATTGTTCCAAACCAGTCGTCTGGTAGATGGGTCCATGCCAGTTGTTGGCTCATCCTGAACAGAATATAAGGTTTAATGGTTTGACAAAATTACTCAATTTCATTTTGCAACAATATTAAGTTCAAGCAATTCTGATAGTTTAAGTTCTTCAGCTCTATGGATATATTAATCACTAAATGCAATACTATTACCTACCAACAGTATTAAATCAGGTTCACCCAGGAGAGCAAGAGCCACTGATAGTTTTCGCTTCGTACCTCCACTGTACGTCTTTACCGTTTTAGCAGCATATCTATCCAGTTCAAACCGCTGTACTGCCGTATCACAGATCTAAAAGGGTAGCGTCGGTCATGAGTATTAAACATGGACTTATTCTGGATACATAAACAATTAACTCTCAGAAAAACGATTATTTACAAGACATACTTTTCATTTGCCACTGTTTTAAAATGATTATGCCTTTTTAAACAGACGTCATAATATATCTGATAGTATATTTCTTACCGATGGAATATCCGTGCCTGGGATGCCTTTTAGTCTTGCGTAGCAATACAGCATTTCTACTCCTGTCAGCCTTGAGTCCAATGCATCAAACTGTGGACAGTATCCAACATTTTGGTCCATTGCAGACATGTTATTGGCCAGCCTAAATATAAATTAAAAGTTGAAGCCAGCTTATACATGTCAAAGTCTTGCGAAGTCCAAAAAGTCCAGTGAAACCTGTCATTTACAACCACCGAGTTATACGACCACCTGTCATGTGTGACCAGATATTACAGAACCAAAGTTAATAATTTCCATTTAAATCAACCTGTGTTTTAAGACCACCTGTTATTTACGACCATAAAAATTGGCCCTAAAGAGGGGTAGTAAATGACAGCTTTCTCTGTACACAATAACGACTCATAAACTAAAACTGTAACTACTTACACTTCTCCTTTAAATATGACATTTCCTTTTGTTGGACTGATCTCAGTTGTGATCATTTTGAATGTTGTTGTTTTCCCTGCACCGTTTACTCCTAGTAGTCCGAAGCACTGCAATTCAATTTAATACAGTCAATGTATACATTTTGAATTTTGAAAAGGTCAGTTATTTCTGAAAACGATTCCAGTTTTAACATCTGTCATGAAGAATTACTAAAGGCATGATGCATATCACTAAATAATATTTTGCTACATGCCTCAGATTACACGCATCACATCGAAAACGAAAATCCACCAAATTCAAATGCATACGCCTCGCTAAATTTTCACTGATAATTCTGGGTAATTGGAATGTAATATCTGTAGGCAAAGCATGACATGTTCACAAGCATTATCGGAACATAGCATACCCCTGGGAATGCAAGCTTTCTCAGGAAGATGTTATGTCCAAAAAGCTTTAGTGTCACTCACCTCTCCTCGTGGTATTCCCACACACAGATTGTCGACGGCTGTGATTTTTCTGAAGCCTCGTCTGTATCGTTTGGTTAAACCTTTGAGTACCAACATGTCATTCTTGACGTCACCAGTCACAATCCTTTGTCGTTCTAGACTGACGTCACCATCTTCTCTGTAGTCTGCTTTCTGTTTGCTGCCAAAACTATATAACAAGGTTGATTTATTTTCATTATTTAATATGCACAGTATTGCCAGTACACAGAAATCGTATCATTCTGGAAACGAAGAGAACAAAAGAATTTCACGCTGTGCTTTGATGTGCTATTGTTAAACTTCTGATACCAATTCCGCGTACTGTATTCATCATTTTATCAATACAACAATCATATGTACCCACAATAGCATCGCAAACAAAAAATGCTTTAAATTTGGTCATGTTCATATTATTTTACACATTAATGATCTTTATTTTACCTTGCCGAGCCGCAGGATCGACTTTCCAGCAGCAGATTGAGTATGAAGAAGACGAGCCCTTGTACTCCCATTGCTACAAAGTGCCAGCCGATCATATCGAACGTAAACGGATTCTCGTATTTGTCAATGTCAAATCTTGCAAATATATCTGTGATGACTTGATTGTATGCCATTCTAACCAGACCGTCACCCAAGCAATATTGTGGAAAAATGAGGAAAACTTGTGACAGAATGTCCCAAGCCTTTTCTATTCTCTGCAACGAAAGACGAAAATTCCTTATTTGTAAGTTCTTAATAGCTATCTTAACAATGTAATAATTTTCAAATGTGTTAATGTGTCTCACGTTAATTTAAAACAAAGGTAAATCACTAAGTGCCACTTCAACAGCTATATTCAATGGGATGCATACCTCATCAGATCCAGAGAAGAGTCGAAGCAAAAACGAGCATGCTGTGGTGTTGAGTCCGATGAAAAGATTTATGAAAAAGACAGCCATGAAGCCAACCGCCACTTCCTTGAAAAACCTCACAAGCACATACATCAAAGGTATCGTGGCCCATCTACAACAGAAAATAACGCATGATCAATTAATATTTTAACCACCTAAATTACTGTTACTTCTGTAATTAAATCCTGCACATTACATAAAATTTATTAAATTTAATTAAAATTCAATCAAACATTGAATATTCTGTCAAATACTTTCTCCTTTATGCACTAAATATCAGATGCTGCATATATTAGATGCTGAACTTTCATTAGCCCTGTACTCTATTAACACGTATTCAGGCATCCCTTTTATTTGTTATATATAATGTATTGTCTATTCTTACCCGAACAAAAAAATAAGAACCACAAATGCAGCTAGATTATCTCCATAGTTGTAAACTCGCATATCAAATGCAACAGTAATTGCTGTTGCAAGACCAACTGTTAAGCCGTAGCTCAGCTGAAGAAAATATAAATGTTAGCACTTAAAGATTATTGGTAAACTCAATGCAAATGGAATTCTCTGAAATATAAAGTGTTTGACCATTTGACCATTACCACAAATAGTTAAAAAATTACCATGTCCCAAAACAGTGCGGTGGACCAATACAACATAGTTCCCACACCACAGATCCTCTGCAGCTGTTTCTCTGCGTTGATTCTTTCCTTGATGAGATAGATGGTGTATCCCGCAGGGATAAAACAAAATGCAGTCAGAATGGTAAGAGCTATTCCGGTATCTGCTATTCCCTGTAAACTATAACACAAAGGCATTTTAAGAAATAAAGTTATGTATTTTGCATAAATCAGATCCAAATTCCTTATTATCCTATTCAAAGATAAAATGGGGCAGAACCAGAACAGACTTTCAAAATACTTACAATGATCCTCTACTGAGTTGTTCCCTTGTTGCATTAACAGGATGGTTGTATGTGGATATACCTGCAATAATTAAAATGAAGCTATACATGCATACACCAACCATAGACTTGATATCTTTAGCAGATTTACACTGGAATGTAGTCTTATGGTTGTATTTCATTCTTCAATACACAAAAAATTGGACCAACCAAATAATTTTTTACTATACCGTAATCTTTCCACTGATCTGCAGGAACATTGGCTCTCAATATCATATTGCTGGTTGCACTGTAGTAGGAAGGTAAGGCGTGCCAACCCTTGTTATTGTACCAAATCGCGATTTGAGGGTTTCCTTTATCTGTTTTCTCAAAACTCCAACCTCCATATCTGCAATATTTTACATCATGCAGATAACGCATTTTTACTCCACGTGCTATTCACGAGATCCTTAACTTGTCATTAAAGAGTTATAGAAAACACACATAAGGAAATCTATACATCGTTACCGTTTCTTTACGAATTCATCAAAACTCCTCATAAGGTAATCGTCCGTCAACAACATACTTCCCGTTAAATTGTAAACCGTGTTTCCAGTTTGAATCGTCATGTGAGGTGGATTCGGACCTGATGCACCTTCTTCACAGACTAAACGCTCATCGCATTTGCATTCTGGTAATTCAGCAGGCATTTCTTTTGGCCACGATGACATTGGAGTAACTTTTGACGTGCACCGATCTCTGTAACAGATAAATTTTGTGACTCGACGGAAAATAAGCGTATTCATATTTTGCAAAAGTTTACAATCAGGGAAGCTTTGAGCTGAGGTCCTGACCATCTGAGCAATACTTTATGCTGGATAATCTTGCAGACAGAACAGATTACTCTCTGTTGAGAAAATTGGAAAATGTTCAGGCTTTGTACTTAAGTTTGCAATATTCCATGTCACACCATAATTTTACACGTGGGGTAGAAAAAAAAACCATTCACGCACTGCATGTTCATGTCCTTCATACACGTTGTTCCGACACCTGGTTCAGCAAATAAGGTTTCGCTCCAAAGTTTTGATATGTTATCTCTCGAATGATCCCTGAAGAACATGCTCGTTTCTGGTCCGTACAGATCTGGGGTCAGTAGTATCTGGGGTTGGTTATCTGGACCTGGATTAATCTTGATGAAAACCATGGCCAGCGTGATGAATATACATGGCAAGATGATCTAAAACATAATTAATTGAATACAGTCAACTGCTCTGAGACCACACACAGTTTTTGAAAGAGTCACAAGGCACAAAATATTTCTGGTATGTTATGATTGATAAAATGATAAAATGCACAATATTTGCCACCATCACTTACCTGGGTCAAGTACATGCGGAGATCTCGACGATTATGATGAAAGCGTTTCAACCACAGAGCCATGAATTGTCTAAGTTTCAGAGTTAATCCACCATGCCTTTTGTGCCCTTTGAGACTTCCCTTTAACGTTTCCGTGGATGTCATTTCTACAAGAGAAAACTCACACTCAGTAGGATGGCAAAGAAGAAACTCGAATTTCGGGTGTTACTGAAGCATATGGTCTCACCATATTAGAAAATGCATTGTGATATCAATATATTTTGTCAGCGATTTGGGGTTAGGAGACTAGACTTTAGTAAGTGTTCAACCTAATTCCTCAACTGATAAATTACCTTTGCCATTAACTTCAATTTCTTTATCACTGGCCTTCAGCGTGAAAGTACGTAGCTTTTCTGCATTTAGTTCCTGACCCTTTTCATGGAATTTCGTCACTTTCAGAAATACCTGTGAAAATATAAAGTTACTAGACCAACCATCTAAAAAAACAAGCATTGTCATGGTATTTTAGATGCTTAAAGGATTCTTCTGCTTTAAAGGTTCTTTTGGGAACATGAACTGTCATGTGTCTGTTGCTTTTTCCATATGTTTAGAGTTCGCAAAACTGCACAACTTACCTCCTCCAAGGTGCTATCTGAAACACCGTACTTGTCAATCATCAGCTCCTGACTATGCACATCTATGTTTTCAAACAAAGCCCCGAATTCTGCGGTCTGTCCTTGGTTTATTGGCAACACGTATGTGATCTCCGTACCAATTTCTTCGACAAGTTGTGCAGTCGGAACATGGTCACGAATCAAGTCTAATATCGCTGATGAACTGCAGTGTACCGTTTCTCGCTCCTGACTGTAATCCTACAAGAACATTGAGTGACGTGTAAATTAAACATCCTCACACGATACAATACTCAAAATCTTCTTTTCAGTGCAACACCAGTCCATTCACAGGCCAAACATTTTCAATGATCCAAAACTGAAAACACTAATCTTCGAGAAGATATTGTTAAAGATGTTAAAGTAACTGGTCATGTTTTAATCATAAATCATTACAGACGAATCTCACCTTTACACGAGGTAAAGCCTTGGCTACAGTTAGTTGGTATCCAGATCCATACTGAGTTCTGAGGAACATAGGAGATCCGGAACACACGAGTTTTCCTTGATGTATAATCACAATTCGATCTCCCAGTATTTCTGCTTCGTCTAAATGATGGGTACTGAGTACTATTGTTCGGCCTGCAAAATAAAAATACAGATATTTAATATAAAACCACAGTAAAGAACATCAATGACAATAGCGTTGCATCTTCGTAGGCACAGAACAAATAAGGTAAATGACATCAAACAAGCTTACCTTCTCTGTGTTGAGCTATCAGGTCCCAAATCTGTCTTCTGGCTGTGGGATCTACACCACTTGTTGGTTCATCCAGAATAATGAACCTGGATCCAGCGATGAATGCAATGGCTACTGACAATCTGCGACGCTGGCCTCCTGACAGCTGAGAAACTCTAACATTCATCTGGTCGAAAAGACTCACTGACTCCAACATGCTTTGTAAGAAAGCGTGTCAAAATGTTATCTCTTCAAACCTAAAGCCACTTTTAACAAATAATCAACTGAAAAACACAGCTGCTATAAATGCAGGGCATAATATTTCTACAAGAATAATCCGGTGCACCCACAACCATACTAAGAAAAATTGTCAAATACATCTTATCCATACCGATTTATTTCCAGTCTCTTCTCAGTGCCAGATACGCTACTGTTCTTCAAGTTTATGAAAAAACTGAGATGTTCCCTCACCGTCAAGCTGAAATATTATTTATATTTTAGGTTTAGAAAATAAACAAAAATGTTGTGCTCAAATCATTCAGATCTGTTTCAGTTTATAAGTTATTTTTATGTAAACTTACTGTTCAAACAGGATATCGAATTGCGGACAGAAGCCAGTGTTTTTCCTGATCTTTTTGAAGTCGTTGAGTATATCCCAACCATTCATGTACGCTGTGCCAGATGAAGGTGGGAATTTTCCAGTCAACATATTCCTGAAGAAATATTGAAATACGATATTCTTTTTGTAATAAATTTTTGTAACTAAGATGTGCCCAACGTCATTACCAAAGACAATGAACTGAAAGGTATCGTATTAATTACAATATTAACATGACTCTGGATATCTATCTTTTCATATTTCAGTATATTACATAGTTAGCATTTCTTTCAAGCATGCATCTGCATTAATTCTTTTCATTACCATCTTCAACTGCAGATTTTGTGCTGAGGAAACATGGAGATTTGCATGCATGCTAGTAGGAACAGAAATGGGGTTATATAACTTACATCATTGTTGTCTTTCCAGCTCCGTTTTGGCCGAGGAATGCAGTAATCTGACCTTGGTAAAAGTTCACTGTTAATCCGTCTACGGCAACCTTTCCTCCCTTGAATTTCATCCTCAAATTATGGAGAGAAATGCCTATTGGCAGATGTTCAGGATCAGACTCACCAGGGCCTAAGGAAATAAAATACGACATGTGAAATACATGGAGTCACAGTCTATGACTTTCTAGATAATCCTTTTATCACTGCACAGATGACTCATATTTGTTAAATCCATATATTTCGTGTTTACACGTTTATGAACAAATGTCAAACAAAATGTGTTTAACATAGCCAGGATTGACCATCCGTGCAGATGTTATGAAATTGTGACTGTGACGTTCAGGTTTTAAACTTACTTAATAAATGTATCAATTCAAATAACAAGTAAACGTGGTTTTAAAATAATAAATTCTAGCTGGTTCAAGCAAAGAGATGTTGGGTAGGGTAAAATACTATCTCACCTAACCGTCTGAGCGCAATCTGAGGATCAGTCCGTTTCACATTGCCGTTCCACCCTGCTGCTAGCATGTACACAAATAGACAATAATATAAATTCTAAGATGTGTTTTTAGCAATAAAACCCGTCTTCTACAACCTCTAGATTCCAAGACCATGCCATTTCAAGATTTCAGGCAAATTAACACGTGACTCTTAATCTACGTTCATTTCGACTGCTTTTCACAGAACTCTGTGCACATAGTGATTAACAATCTGCGTCAGAGTATCGCACGATCATTGATTTACTGGTATACACGACACGTTCAGTTGTGTTTTACATGCATCTTGATAGAAGATATCTTTTTTCAGATAATTTTACACTAATTTCAAACAATGTAAGTATGCACGTCCCGATAATAGCCTCTAGTGACTTTTAATTTAAGATTGAGCAAAAACTCTAAGAATTGTGAACTCACCTTTATCATCGTCGAGAACGTACGAGTCGTTGGTGTACGCAGCCATGTTGAGTTTTGTCAAGTCTTTCTTCTCGTGTTTCTTACAGCCCCAGTAAGTCGGGGACAGTGGGAAATACCAGGGTTGTGGGTAACCGTGCTTTCCTAAAAAGTAAACAGGAAAGGTGAACGATTTCCAACGATTTAAGAAGTAATCATGATTTTCTCCATTTCATGCCGTTTGCAATTTGAGTAACCAGTACATTATAAACTTAACGCGAAGGACTATTAATCAACGTTACATAGCATGGGCTGGTATGAATTAATATAAAGGAAAATTATTTTAAAATGAATTGACCTGGTTGATTTATCAAAAACTCCGTGCAATCAAAAGCATTAAGTCTAACCGGAGCAAATACTACCCGTTTAATAGTGTGCTGACCTGGAAATACTGTGCGGATGTACCACCCGAGTATAAAATATATTCCGGCATCGATTAACATCATGTAACAGCACCAACTGAAGTTGAAGCCTCCCTCCTTGAAGTTAATGTTGTCCCACTGAAGTCCGGGTCCTCTTTGTTCTTGATGCACGATAAAGCGACTTCCATAACTGAAAGCCACAGTGGAGGACAGTGACTGAAATGGTAAAAACCTTAATGCATATTAACAGGAACGGTCAATTACGTGTATCTGCATTATGTACCACCTTAAATTTCAAAAACATTTGAGAACCTTAAATTTTTAAATACACTAGAGAAGGCCCCCTCGTTCCGAGGGGATTCCCCGTGTGGTTTTCTCAACCACCCCACTCTGGCAGTGTGCTGGCAGCCAGCCAACTCCAAGCGTCATGTCAGCGACGCACGTACAAATAGATAAAAGAGATGTAAGTATTTGAGATAACGTTGCCTTTCTGTACATGCCGATGGTACTGAACTACTGAGTAAATAATGTGCGTACCATAAGAAACTGTTGATAGAATTCTGGTATCTGGTTCATGGTGACAACCAGGATATATGGCAGATAAGAAATGAGGTATATCAGCATGCCTGAGAGTGCACCAATTGTACTCCGGTTGAAGAAAGCACTTATTAGATAACTGAAATTAAATAACAGTATTATAACGTAGTTGCCTTGGCTGGATGGAGGGTTTATTTTAAAAAGTTTGGAGAATTATTTTTACTGATGGAGGACATCAAACTACATGTACATTATTATTAAGGGAAAGATCTTCGTATTGAAGCGAATTATCGAGCTATTTCTTCACATTACAGTCATCCACTTTCCGCACATTCATATTTCTTACCACATCATTGTTGATGAGAAGGAGAAATCCAACAAATACAAGTAGAGTATGGCTACGTTGGAGTATCTCATCAGACCGCCGACTTTGAGGACGACAACAATGATGGCAGACATAATTGCCATACCAAGCATGGTGTTGATGAACCAGGCTATAAAATTGACGCCACTGCGAAGACCCATTATCCTCATAATCTGAAAGTAACAACTGGGTATTAATAAAAATTACTGATTTGAAACCTAATGCGTGGTGCTAAATTTACCGCATGAAATCTGTAAAATCGATTTTCGTGAAACGAATTGCCTTAAAAATAGCAAATTACTGTCATTGGTTTTGAAGGATGTGCTACATAAATTAAGAATTAAATCAAATGTGGTCTTAAGACTGAAAGCATCATCGTTAAACTAAATTAAAACAATTGTGTACAGCAAAAAAGAAAAGAAGCCTATCATCTCAAACATTGGTTCTGTAAACCTTGTAATTTAGGTTCCGTCACCAAAGTTTATGGTAAATAAAGTAAAACATAATCTATATACTTTGAAAAGTAGAAGGAAGAATCTTGGTGACTGT
This sequence comes from Haplosyllis anthogorgicola, assembly GCA_038406195.1. Lineage (NCBI taxonomy): Eukaryota > Metazoa > Annelida > Polychaeta > Phyllodocida > Syllidae > Haplosyllis > Haplosyllis anthogorgicola. The sequence continues at coordinate 4,635 of JBCAUI010347407.1, read as the reverse complement.
GATTTCTTTGCTAAATTTTATATACACGCTCCTAAAAAATCTATGAATAATGTGATATGTTAGCAGACAATATATTATTATGTACAAATATGTGATACTGTTATTCAGAGCGAGTGTGGTTCTGATATTTAAGTTGTGCCACAAGTGACGCTGTGTGTAACATACATCTCAGTAGTTCGTTAGCATTTTATCCGAGCAGAAACCTATATGAACTATTTGCGACACAAAAATGTAACTGTCTGTGAATATTTCATTATTTTAGGCTGGGTGGTACCATTTATTTCTGCTTTTGCGGCTGTGCCAAATGTGAAAAGCCATGCAGTGATCTTCATCAATTTCCACAGACTTACACTTTTCATTCCAGAGCTCAGGGCTCCAAGTAAGTGGTGGAGGCAAGTGCCAAAGGAGACCAACCAACAAAAGACGGCTAAAGTCGGGAAGAGGTCGTGCGAAACGTGGAAAGCTAGGCTGAAAATATTTTGGGCGAAGCTATTAAATGAATAGACGAAAGTCTTTTGTTGAGTTAGTCGGTCATAAGTGCAGTGTCGGTATAACCCTTTTGTCACTGTTCAAATCCAATATACTGTGGTCAGCTTTTCTTAATAAAATGTTGTAAGTACGTTGTAAGAGCTTAAATATATTTGGTGTCGGACAAGGATAAAGGACTTCTGACGGTAGCAAAAGGGCTGTTAAAATAAAAATTGTGCGGAACTCGGTGTGTTCCAAATAAGGGAAAATAGTAAAAATGATGCAAGGTTCTAACTTTGTTCAGTGACGTTAGATGTCATTAGTTCCTATAAACTCTGTCTGTACATAAATGATATGGTAACACTGTATTTACTACGTTAACTATAAGAGATCTCTGCACCCGGTATTAGTCAGTGACGTTCATACACCTGCGGAGGAACATGTTGTAATTCTTACGTGTAAGCGACCAATCTCAACGTCCCTTAAGAGCAGACTCAGACATGAGCCCACATGGACAAGCCAAGCTATCACACTGACGATGGGATAGTAATACGAGCTCATGTAATACTTTATTCTGCAAGGGAACAAACAAATAAAACAGATATGGTGCAAAAAGGCAATGATGTACACCGGGAGGAAAACAACGTCCCTGAAAAAAAGAGGTGGAATACCCATCATGGATAGTTATTTGGAACGTACAGCATCAGGGGATATGTAGGTTGTATCGATGGTTTGGCTGGAGATACACGACACGATCCAATCGCAAGCGATTTTGTCTTACTTATTTGAGTAATACCATAGGGTGATACACATAGAAGTGTTACAGTAGTAATAATAATCCAGGATTTATTGTTTTTAATTCCTTAGCTATGAATAGTAATGTTTTATGGACAATTTTCTGTTTGAAATCGCGTGCAATCATTGATTGCAAGCGACTAAATTGTATCGTGTATCTGCGGCCTTAGTAGCAATAGGTTCTGAAACAGGCAAGGTTATGATGAATCTAAGCACAGCACTGGATCACAAGATTTTATGTGCTACCAGTCATAACAGTTCTATGACCAAATATTCCTGTAGAGTATCTGTGTGTAACAAAAAGAAAGACTTAATAAGTAAACACCATTTGCAAGACCATAATCAGAAAGAAACAGCTAAAAGGAATGGCAATTGTCCAGAATGTGGAACTTCACCATTGCATCAGGTTTGGGTACATAGGTAAAAACTATTGTAACAAGTTCGAAGTTAAAAGTATTTGATTCCTCTGTTTCGAAAGCTGCTTTGTGCACGGTCAACTTACGACTTCTAAACCCGTTTCCTTGTCAACTATATCCGTGTGTACAGCCATTGCCCAGGCAACCATGAACGCCATGCTGGTAACCGTGGACATAGTTGGGAAGTATGTGTTCAAATAATAATTGTAACTGAAATGGACAAAATTAGATTTAATTTGGAAACTTAAGTTCACAGTTAGTTATTTACAGAAGTGTCCAATAAAGTCCAGCGGCCTGTCACCAAAGAATATGTAGAGTACTATTCTCTCGCAGGTAGCATTAATCGTAAAGATGTCAGGTGTTAAAAGATTAACAAGTTACAAAATTTTCTGAACGACTGTTATAAAGTTGCGTTAAGAAAATATTGAACGAAACCACAGTGGTCAGACACAGAATTAAATTTATCGTCAGTCACGGCTTTCTGACGTTTGGAAAAGACATATTCCCATCACAGCCCCATGGGTCTGTGCTCTTATGCTTGTTTGAAAGAAAAAAATCACAAATACATGCCCATCGATATTTTAGAATGAACTTGGTGCAATAGATGAAATCCGCTTGGTCTGAGAAAAATAAGCCCCTTAACACCTACATGAAGACATATCTTAACAAATACTTTTAAGTTAAGATCACTGAATATTATAAAAGCTTTTATATACAGGGAATCTATAATAAAGAAATCCTGTCAAAACTGTTCCCCCAAAACTCACAATGTCCGTTTGAGTTTCTCGATCTATTAGACTGCTACAGACAGCATACCCAATAAATACTAGCCATGATAAGCACAGGATCAGTGGTAGTAAAGACGGTAAGGCTTCGGTCTTAAATCTGAAATTTAATTGCATTTAGTTGAGATGTTGTCACTACTGATAGTATCCATTACAGAATCAGAAAGATTTCTGAAGTCAATAAGATCTACAAGTGAGAATCACGCTGGAACATGAGTATCGCTAGTGTGGATAAGATTTACTTTTTTAAAACCTAATCGAGTGCACACGTGCAAATAAAAACATAAGTAGTATTTTGGACAAGGTTGAGATACAAATGTAACATCAAACACTACATGACACACAACGCAATCATAACTGATTGACGATTAGTTAAAATAAGATGTGATAAATAAGCCAAACATCTTCGTTAATTAAAGTAATACACTTGATTTTGGCTTCAGGTTTTCTGGAAATAGGCTCGCTCCGGAAAATAAAAAAAACATCATGATGTAAATGAAATAATTCGCACAACAATAAGAAATTAAGTAATAATTATAACAATTGAATTAAAATTAAATAACATACTCGTCCTCTTGATGACATGGGAAAGGTATCTGTTTTGTGGTAATATCCGGAATTCCATCTGGATTTCCTGTCTGGAGTTCAATGATAGCTTTATCTATCAAATCCTGCAGTTGTACAAAACCTCTAAGGTAGCGCAAATTTTCGGCAAACGAATCTTCCGCTCTTGCCCTCCAAACACTGAAGGGGGAAATATAAATGACAATTAAAGAACAAACGTAACAATAAATTAATGCGTCATAATAAAGCCTACTTTTATGTAGGTACTACACACATAAATTTTACTGTTTACGTTCAAACAAGCAGACATATCCAAAACATGAACAACAGATATAATTAAAATATGAATAAGTGCAGGAATAGTTCTCCTTGGTGGCATACTCACATGTCCCTTGTCAATTTGGTAGACGGTGTGTTGTCGATGTCCTGGCGGATCTTATATTTGATATGTTTTGGAAGATTCAATGAACCACTGTTTGTTTGTCGCTTAGTTCGTCCGTCATCCATATTCATAAACACAACCCCTGAAAGTAATCAAAATTACCGCTTTTTAAAATCATAAGAATTCTAAATCGATTAATCGCCTGGACTTGCTAACTTACAAACGACCCATGAAATAAAACAGAATAGCACACCTGCCAGTAACATGTTTGATTTCTGTAGCTGCGCGGCCTGCTTTTCAAGTTCTTGCTCTGATTCTACTCCATAAAATCGCACGTCAACGCACTCTAGTAATTTGTACACAATGTCGGCAAGTGTCTGTATCTGATCCGCAGCTTCACCCTCGGTTAGACGTTCCAAATTCAACAGTTGTTCCGACAACAGTTTGCCGTCTACTCCAGTTAAGTCTGCAACTGCACTGCTGATCAGAGGATTTTGTAAGGAATTCTGAAGAGACAAAACGAAAACAGTTAAAAGTGTAGAAACAGAATTGCTAAGGGTCAATATTTTAAACATTATAGTGGTTCTGAATGACATGCTTTTTCAGTAATACTTTCAATGACATCTTTCCACCGGACACACAACATAGTTAAACCTAGTTTAAAAGTCCCTGCTTTGTGAGACACCTTGCCTGTTGGGTGGAAAAAATTAAATATCGCTCAAAACAGTTTACTGCACCGTATGTATTCACAAATACAATTTAATTATGCCACGTGTATAACTGAATTCAATTAATGTTTTCACTCAATTTTCCCCTTTTATTCAGCCACTTTAACTCGGCAACTTTAAAACTAAATTGATACAATTCTCTGAAACGATGATCAAATACAAAATGTGTGCGGTTGTAATTCATGTGAACTACAAAGACAAGGCGAATGTACATTGGTACATGGCATACCCGTTTTTAACATTTGTCTTTATTATACAATTTGCCGAATTAGGGAAAGGCTTATTAAATTATTGTTTCATTGTAGAACCCGGCCCTTACATGGGAAATTCCATGACATATTCTTGTAAAGGTACAGAATGGCTTCTCCCTGGTTCTCCCTCTAGTTCTGCGAACAGTTAACGTTGACACAGTAGGTTAACGTTGAATATAATTTATTGCTGGAGTCTGTAGATCTTACAAGTGATACTGAGGGTCTCTAGCCTGATGCCTGGTCCCA
>JBCAUI010347296.1:0-14983 GCA_038406195.1 Haplosyllis anthogorgicola | reverse complement strand
TTCAGCCCATATTCCATGCCAAACAGCATGTAATATCTAAATAAATCATGTTCATCTCCTGTTATGTTGTCTGGAATAGTACAATTTCAGCCAAATGTCTGTTCTGTCTTCATTCTCATGTCCCTTCTATTTTTTCTTTGGCAGAGTAATTCATGCCATATCTGCCTCAGCTGTTCATAACTGTTAAACCAATGTAACATTTGTGCTATGAGTTGTCACCAATGAGGGAATAAATGTTATGGAACTAATTTTAAGCTTTCGCTTGCTCTGTGCTTCACTCCGTCGCACCACCGATTGATGCTACTCGACAGAAATATCTTCCCACATATGAAATTTATATTGATAACTCCGTTTCCTATTCATGTACGGTACAATGAATTAATCAATGATGTAGCAATTTATCTTTTTAATACTTTCAAATATATGGGGATTTATTTGCATAATCTGTGATCAAAGCCACACTTGTAATTGGAATCACAAATCAATGTGGCTGCAAGCCCATTAAGAAAATTCATAATGCTGTAGAAATTAAGGTTTTACGGTAGTATACTTTTTATTTGTCCTGCAATATTTGCTGTTTTTAATGCAGCAATAGATAAATTGTTACAAATCGCCATTGCAGAGATTTCGAGGAAAGAGAAAAAGAGATTTAAACATTTTTGTTGAATTGAGGTCCATCTCATGGAACCACTGGTACCGACTAGTTTATACCTGTGACTACTCTATCCATACAGAAAACAAATCCAGGGTGGACATGTCGCTTGTTAAAAAATTGTACTTTCCATTATGATTAACATAGAGAATATTTTCCTTGAATAGAATTTGATTGTTGAATTAGAATGGTACATATTCTGTACCAGATAGTTTTCCTGCTCTTGTGGTAACTAATTTACCACCAGATTACATCCTTTTGCTGAAGACATACTTGCATGTTCAGGATTGGCCTTGCTTTATAATTTGTAAAATAAATGTGTCTGTTCACAATGGGAACCAAATATCTTTGTTACTTGCACGCATTTGGTTCACCAGTGTTTCTTCTGCCTTTATACATCCCAGACATGCGATTCTAATTGATGTCATATTGAATAAAGAACTACGCCAATTTCAATGTCATACTGAGTAACCATTTGCCAATGGAATGATTTCCTTACCTTTGTGTCCTATTAGCTTGTTCCATATTTGTGCATGTTGGATTTGACTGTTGGTCACGACCATTAGCCTTGGATCAATAGAACCTTATTGACCTGTCATCTCAAGTGTCAGTTCTACACAGGCCATGAGAAAATTATTAGCTTAATGAGTACCTTTATGTCCGTGCAGGCAAGACTTACATTTATTTAAAATGAAACGTTTCTCCTGATTGATTAGAGACCATAATTACTGACAGAAATTACTCGCAGGACATTACCTTTCTGGTTCATTAGAGAGAATTTGTAAAGTGACCTTGAGTTGATGTGTAGTTTGCTATTATTCTTATTTGAATCAATATAATGAATCCAGGCATCCTAAATTTCTTTGCTTTGTTGTATCACTTGTATTTTTCCACGATCAAACATTTCAAAATTCAAACCACGCCAAAATCAGCAGAATATTGCAAAAACAAAACGAATGCATCAGAATTATGTGGGTGGTTCTCCAGGCTTATGCTGACCAACATTAAAATGGCATGACACATACATTTATCAAGTGTGTCAATTATAATTAACCTCATTTCTCAACAAATGGACATTTAAGTGACACTGGTTCAGGACATCCCAGTGCTTAACTGCATTATTGTATCCCATGTACCCAAATATTGACTGAAGTGCCTGTCAACAACCAATAATAATTTCAAAATCTATAATGCTCCAGTGCAATTTAATAATACAAGTTTGCGGTGGAGAAATATTGTGTTATTGTAAAACATTTGTCCAGAGAACCATAATAATCAGCCATGCATTATTTCATGCACTCAATTATTGGGTCTGTTTTGCTTATCTGAATACATATCAGGTACAGTTTCTGATGCTGATGCTTTGTTGAATGCATAGAAAATAAATGACAAGCATGAAGGAATACGTTATGGATGGGTGAGCCACATTTGTTGTTGGGTGAAAGCAACAATATGGCATTTCTGTCAGGCCTCATGACATCTATTCATCAATTGCCACTTTAGGCGAAAGCTGGACAGGATATTGAAGTAATCCAGGATGAAGGTAACCTTTACTAATAACATCACAAAGTAGCTTGGATTAAGTCTAAATTTCCTCTGGAAACTCTACTTAGTGGCATTTAATTTAATTTCTGTAAAGAACTGTTGAAAAGGGCTGCAGTTTCTCCTTAGAAAATTCAGTACTATTAATTTCATTTTTGTTTAACGATGCAACAATAATCTCCGACATGGATGATTGCATCTGGAAGAGACAAAGCTATTAGTTATCACTGCCTGGATAAACCTCAAAAGAACCAGCATTCCAAGTTGTGACTTAATGAATTCACACTGCATACAAGGAGTGCCATTGAGTGGATATACTGTTTGAATTGATGATGAACAAGCAGTTCAGGAGATAAGTCCTTCTGCTGCAACAGATTTACTGCAGGGTCTTACTGCAGGAACAATAGAGTCAAATGTTAAGGAGCTCATTTATATGCAGTAGGCAAGAACTAATAGTAACCATGATATACTGATGCAGTGGAATGGATTATTTTACTGCTTGGATGAAGTTTGTCCAATGGAACTTGGCAAGGAATTAATGACATATATTTTCTACTCTTTCTGCTTTTATTAATCATATCTTACGCTCTTACCACAGATTCTCTGAAGATGATTTACAGTCACTGTTTTCAATTGAACTGAATATTGAACAATGTTAAGCAATGTAAGATTTGTTGATGATTAGTACAGAACAATGCAAAAATGTTCCTGTAATTAAAATGTTATTTATTTTATGGAAGTCCATATTCATCGGAGACTATTCTCGGTCAAAGGACAAGAAAATCATAAGTCAATGAATATGCAACAATATTTTTAAACAGAGTTTTAGAATGAAAAATAGAAGATTTAGTAATCTTCACAACATTAAAATATTACCTTTAAAGGCACATCATATTATCCTTTAAGAATAATTTTAAGATAGCCTGATAAGTTGTTATTAAAGTAATTTGAATACCTCACCACCGTAGGGTTTCAATACCCTTTTCCATAGAGGTCGTAAAGTTTCCCACTTTGTAAGTGTAACAGTTCATGCTTTGCAGGTGACACTATAATGATACCATATGATATCTTCATTAAATATCACTGGAGTTTAAGTGCAGGATGCTTGAAACCAAGTTAATGCATTTGAACACGCAAATTAAAAAAAACAACAACAAAAGTATAAATGTACAAAGGGACTTTAAAATATGCCAACTTTGGCAATAACCTAGAATATATCATGTAAAGAGCAAAATGCCACCATTAAAATAAAAATATTCTTCTTACCGTATTATAACAGAAGGATCATAAGTATTAAAATGCTGTACATGACACGCAAGTTACTGGGACTCAGTATAAATAAAATTCATAGAAAGACGGAGAGTAAGAAATTCACAAAAACAGACGTTACCAGAAAGGATACGCAGTCCGTCTGTCGTAAAACAATAGTTTAGACGTAAAAGCTATAATTTTCTAAGCCAAGTTTGTCACCATAGCAAAACAACTGCAAATGGTCAGCTGTTCCAGTAACATTCATTCCAACCTTTACAACGCACGTTGTTACTGCTGTAAGTGTTTTGACCAAACTGGCAAGTTGGGAAAATTGCTCATGGGCAATGTCTTCATATTTCCAGGATTTTCTTTTACTTTTACTCTACGTATCACTTCAAACAATAAAGATATCATGAGTTTAAGTGATTAAATTGATATTCAACAAAGTGTTTTCTATTGGCTCTCTGTCTAACAATGATGAAAAGTCATGCATCAGTTACGTGTTTTTCTATGAAAGAAATATTACAAAAAGATACATTAAATAGGTTAAAAATTTCAAATATGAAAACATGTTTTTGATATTCGAGAAACGTTGTCAATTTAAAGTCAAACAATAAAATCCTTATTGTGTTATCTTCTCTATTGTTTTAGGAAGATTCACATCACTCAATCCATTCAGAGTAATACTGTTACATTTTCCTTTATCGGTCGGGAAGAATTACAGAGTAATTGAATCACATCTTAATTGAATTTCGTCTAGATTCAGAATTTCAAGATAAGGTGTGAATATTTTACGAATTACCTTTAATTTTAAAGCTGTCAAATATCTTATATTTTACGTTTTAAAGTTTTTACCTTGATACCTTGATTCTGTTGTGTTGTCAGTCTTCCATATGTATGGATAGCAGTTCTAGCTAAAACATTAGTGTTTTGCTGCTTACATGTGCTGAGTGATGAAATAGTAGCGTACAGAAAATGAAGGATTTAAAGGCAAATTAAGCTTTCTCTGTCTTTGTCAGTGATATTGGTTCCCTATTGGGCTACAACGCACAGGAGGACCCAAAAGGACCGAAGAATTAAAGAAAGAAATATCAAAATTGTGAACATGGGCCTATCATTTGCTCGTAAGATCTTTGAAGCAGCAGTTTATTCCTGACACTCCATCAAAGTTATGAAAATGCTTTCACTGAAAGTCTATTAATGCATGCACTTACTTCCACTGAGAAACGCTTGGTAATGGTAGTAAGTAAAGAGTGTCTCATATTTAACATGTGACATTAACACGAGGATAGTAATCAATGGTCTATCACTTTTCACACTTTCACTGAAATGGAGCCTTGTTTGAACAGTCTTTGATGGAAGCACCTTTGTGAAAGCAAGAGATCAATATGTACAGAAATCAAAGTGAAATTCATCCATTATATGTAAAATATCCTCTTGCACTTATTGGTGATTAGTTATTGGTTTTCCTTTCAGCCCAAATTCCCACCTAGTAATGTACATATTAATAAAATATAATTTAGCAAAGTTTCAGAAAATTCTCATTGTATTTATGAAGTCAATATTGATATATAGTTTGGATCCCTGCTAATTATATGCACACAAAATAGTACAAAATACATGAATGTTTCATTAATAATGATAAATATTTGCTTAGGATCTTTTTGATGAAATAAGATGTTTATCACCCAGTCTCCTAATTATGGTCCTTAGTAGTATTTAAAAGAAAATCACTCATTTGACACGTTGTCTTCAGCAATTGGCATTAAAATAGCCGCTGCATCCCTGCAACTCAAAATATTGACTGAAGTGCTTGTTGACAACTAATAATTTAGAATTAAGTTGCACTTATGCTCTCATGATGAATGCAGGGCAGGGGGAAGTTCTAGCAATCTCCTGTGACTAAGGCCAATCGATGATAACCACAACGATAAAGCTGATAATAAGCACCTATGTTTCATTCATAGACCAAGTTTCTGAAGAATAGTGTTCATTCAATGTACTGATTGCTGTTCTGTTGGCAGATTCAATTGCTGGATTGAAAACATTAAAACTGGGGTTGAGATTTATTATAATTATGCCCTGTGCATGACTGAACACCATTAAGGTTTCAGGAGAAAGAATAATATGATTATTTCCAAAGCAGCAGATTGGCAATTATTTAAAATTTAAAAAAGACTCGAGAGCAGATTGGAAAGAGATATTGGACTTAGACAAGGATTTATTTATGCTTTGAAAAACTGGATTCTTAACCCAACAAATTCTGGATTTGCTAACGTATGTAACTGTAAGTATCATTTTATCAGTGTGCAATTATTACTATTAATATTGTATATTATTGCGGTAGACTGCTCATGTGACAGTCCGTTATGTTTTATTATTTGCCTACAACTTGTGTGGTATTATGGGAATATTGACGGTTTCCCACAATCTGCAAGTTTTCTGATTCAATATCACACAGGTTACCCGTAGCGTAAATTGATGTTTCACACAGAACTCAAAGGGGCAAACAGGGTCAATTGGGACCTTTTTTAACAAGGGTATTGTTATCAAAACCGTTTTTCTGTAATCTCATGATTGCAAAATGTGTTACAGAAAGACTAACAACCAAATATCAATTTCTGAGCAGTTATCAATTAAATTGGACATCGTCTCCTGCGAAAAAGATACTGTCCCTTCATATGAAAGTGGTCAAGAAACGGACAATCCTGATGGTATTTATTATTCTCTGTACCGCACGGTATTAACTGTCACTCACCGTATAATGTGTTACTTTATGGATGGTAATATGCCAAGTGGAATCTTCAGGTTGAGAATTTTATTGCCTGACTTTGCTGCACTAAAGTTCCGAAGAAGGGTTAAGAAATTTGCTCTTTGGTCTCTTTAGCTATTTATTGTTTAAGATAAGAATAATATACAACGTGAATTGGCAAGTGCATGTGCATGTGTATCCAGATATGGGTTGTAATTTTATAGCATATTGCTCCCTATGGAAAATGCTTTAATTATTTAAGCCAAAGGAAGCATGCGATTGAGTTTTTTGCAACATCACATCATTGTTTGAAAAAGTTCGATGACGAATTACCGAATGTGTAAAATCGTATGCCAAACGAGTTCCGTGCGCAGACATTACGTGTGGGAAAGGTTGAAACAACAGCATGCAGTGACTTCAGTGGTTTGCTATTCAGGCCCACAATAGATTTTATCATGATCAATCACAAGTGTATCTTAAATGTGGTACAAATTGTTACATCTGTCTTCAGCAGAAAATGTGAGACCTCAGTGATGAAACATATGGTTATCAGATTTTAGTAAGAACTTCTTTCTATAATAAAAGCTATGTTCACATTCTATCCTTCTGCAAACTGTAGTATACATACAATCAGAGTCAAACATTTTGGAATGAGAAATGCTGCAATAAGAAGCTGTTTCTCATCCTAAAATGACTGTTCTATCAGCAGTTGGGATCTTGTATGGGCATTTATCCACTGGATGTAGCTGTGAATATCAGATGGTTGTTTCCCTATCTCCAGCAGGGATGAGCAATCAATGATATTCATATATCACTTCGTCAATGTGATTAGATCAGACCACTCAACCACCCATGAAGATTGCAAAATGTCCATACATCAGCAGCTCTATTGATTCTCATACCTTATGGAAATGATTGTGTCCAAAACACAATAATAAGACAATATTGAACCCTGTTTATTGAGTGAAAACAAAACATAATGTATGTCCATGGCATCAACTACTTTCACATACTGGTAATATTGACTTCACTGAATATCATATAACGTAGTGGCACAAAGGGATTTCAATAGATTCGTACTGTAAAAATCTGCCACATTTGGGTCACCGTAATATTTTGCGTTCACAACTGTTCTGGATTTTCATTCAATTATCAATTGATCTCTGTTGCAAACCACCTTCAATTAATTAAAATGGGTCCATTTCTTCCAACATAAAGCTAGAGACACCAATATGAATTCAAACTACAGTAAAAGATTGAATGGAAAAACACCATGGTATAAGTTACGTGTAGCCCTGTAGTTATTGCTTTCTGTATATTTAAACATAGATCACTCCGTAGTAAGCCATTTAAACCCAACGCACTGAAGGAGTAAAATAGCGTAAGTTTTATTACACGTAGTGCACGAATAAGCCGCACGTTTTGACGCTTACTTTACGTACGCAGTTACATGCGAATAACCATTACGTTCTTGACTGAGACACTTCATATCTGAGTCTGGAATTGGCATTTACCTCTCAACCTCAATCAACCTCAGTGCGACAATATTTACAGGAGTGAAACCTCATAAATTGTGTGTCGCCATCCAGAAGGCTTACGATGAGTACCATTGACATTGTGAGTAGTATTAGCCGTTGTAAGTCATTGAGTGTTATTACATAGTGGATCAGATATGGGTCCATAATTGTCATCTTGGCTGATCGATGAGGCATTTTTATACTCATCACATCACGTCTTTCGCTTTGGAAGGTAGAAAGTCATAAAACCTTGGTATTTATGAGAGCCTCATATTTTATCTAATCAGTTCGACATTTACTCACTTGTGACCTTTTATGCTTGTAATATTATGGCAAACGCCTGTATTAGACACTACATTTTATTATTAGCAGTGTGATAGAATCTTTCTGCACGTAAAGTTTGAGTAAATCTAATAGGCCTATCCTCATGCTAGTCTGGTAAATCTTTAACACCTTGATGCGCGGCGCTTAAGCATTTAATGCTTTCTTAGTGCATGCCGTAAGAAACCATACAGTTTCAGCTTCTAAGGTGAAGGCAGCACTAGTATGGATGCCTTCTACAGTTGGGTCTTATGTAACTTCTCCTCGATGTAGTGCAACTTGTATCAGAATATTCAAAATGATTTCATTGTATTCTTGAGAGTACATGGCGTTTCCTTTGATTTGCAGATCATGAAATTACTATTAAAAGTTAAGCGCCCCACAAGAATTAAATTTCATGGTGAACTCATTCAATTCAGTTGTTGCGGGGCGCTAAAATTTTGGTAGTAATTTCATGATCTGGAATATTCACAATCTTCATTTGAGTGCTGATCTCAACATTATTTGCTTCATACGAGATACTTTACACGGTCAAGTCACATGAATTAAGTTGAATCAGATCATACTGTTTTCTTGTGCTGTCTTCACCATTAGATTTTGTGAATGGCATATTTGTAGAACATTTGACCAATACTTTATTCAACGATAATTACATATTTATGTCGGTGTATTCTAATGTAACGATTAACATGTGTTATTGGCATTAGACCAGGTCTAACAATTGGATATGCATGTTCATCTGAATACAATGCCAAAGTAAATGTTTGGTATTCATTTTTTTCCAATTTTGCTTGACAAGAGCAAACAATAAAAGTTTAAAATTGTTACTATACTCCTCTCCATCTAAAGTACATATTTGTTAAAGCGTACTTTAATTGGGCTGAAATAAATATTTGCTTATAAAGCAAATTGAAACAGTGATCCTGTCTTGAAGTAAAATAGTTCGTTGTATATATTTGAACGTTCTGTATTAGGAGTTTATACTGGCGACAACTCGTGCTGGACTCACTTCTCTTCTATTCTATAATGCTGCCAAAATTATTTGACAAAATTATTGGATAACAATGTACACGAAGGCTTCTTAAGGTTTGTTCAATATTTATAACATTTTAAACAACCCGGAAATGTTAGGTTTAAAAAAGTAAAAATTGCAACACTAAATATACAGGTGAGGGTGACACACGACAAGATCTCAATTCACACGTATTCTCTTCAGAAAACCATGTGACATTTTGTCCAACATTAACGGCAGACCAATCAATCCATCATTGTATCTTACAAATAAAAATATTGATTGAAGCCCTTGTTGACAACCAATAATTTGGAATCTATAATGTCACGGTGCACTTATGCTGCAAGTATTCCTCTAAAACCACGACCATGGGAAGTGGCACCCATCTCAAGTCTAATAATTGATTTGGGGCCAATCAATAATACCTGTAACAATAAAGCTTATGATAATTGCCCATGTTTCCTTTTTTAACCAAGTGTCTGTTAGAATAGTTCTCAGTTGCTTGCACACATTGGTTGGTTGCTGCTGCTGTTGATTTAATAGCGTGTTGAAAAAGCCTGGAGCCAGTAAAAATAATACTCAATACAAGCTTCATGACAATTATAACCATTTTATCTTCATGATAATTATAACCATTTTATCTTCCTAGGTATTAGTGACAAGCAAATTTAAAAATTGACTGAGTGTATGGATTTACCTTGCGCTTTGGAGTTACTTATTCGGATTTGAATTCAAACCTACAATGGTAAGTAGAGATAGACAGTATAACTAATATTCTGTGTTTTACATGCATTTTGGTTTCAGAGGATAGCAAGTCTCCATGTTTAGTTGATGTAGAGAACAACTGTAGTATCCGTTTGATGGCTTTGGATTTGTTTCAACTACTCTGAGGAATTTAAAACTTTTTGGGAACGTTTTTACCAGAATTTAATATAGCAAATTGTCATAAAATAGGAGGCTTCCAAGTGGACGGCTTACGGTGAGTACCATTGACATTGTGAGTAGTATTAGCCGTTGTAAGTCATTGAGTGTTATTACATAGTGGATCAGATATGGGTCCATAATTGTCATCTGTCCTGATTGATCGGACGTTCTTCTACATTATTGCTTCCACACACTGGATGGAATATAAGAACTGACATTCTCTTAACAGGCATATTTATAGTAAATAAAAAATTAGTATTTAAACCAATGAGTGCCACAAATTGTTCGACTAGTTTGCAATTATTGCGGCAAAGAATGGTTCCATCCCATTCAGTTGTTTTACTCTTCCTCACTCAAACCTGAAAATCATTGCAGAAATACTGCTTCAGGAATCAATGACAGTCATCTGATACGCATTCATATACTGATTTATATCATACCCAATATCCTCCCTTATCTCTGTAACTGTCAAATAAGGCTACCAAATAGACATCTAGCTAATGCCTGAAGGTAATAAAGCTTTTCTTGATGTGAGACCATGGACAACTACAGTAGAAATAGATGAGGAATATAAATAATAATATAATATAAATAGGAATATAAATAACCCATGAAAATATTACAGAATATTGTACCTAAGTTGTACGTACCCTCTGCAGAAAGTGTTTTCATTTCTTCTTAGATACAAATTATTTTGTATACTACTTCAGTGCAAACTGCATGAGTCATACAAATGCCAGTTTGTTAGCTCTAATTACTTCTTTATAAACACAGCGTACCGATTGAAGATAACCATATTTAGACGAATAATGTGGTGATATATTGGTTAAAAGCATTTGTGCCAGAGTCACACGGAGTTATGGTCTCTTACAGCGCAATGTGTTATATTTAGTAAATTATAAATGAGATTGTTAGCATCATCACCATTCATCATCAGGAACAAATCTTCCATTACGCGCTTTCTTTGCAGTTGCAAGATATATGCCATGGAGCTTGCTATTTTTGTCAAAACTGATTCAAAAGAACTGCAAAAACTTGATGCGTTCAGTATAATAAACTACTTCAACAATATTCTCTACTGAAAGGTCATTTGGCTCAAATAAAAGCTCTCTCCCTTCCATCAATTATATTAGTTTCAGTTCAGGATCAGTATTGCCTATTGTTAACAATACAAATTCATGTTATGCCTTGCATTGAAACACAATCACAACATGACGATGTTTTGGTCTCAAAATGGACATCAGCGAACGTTCATGCCACCCCTCAATAGGATTTATCGCGTTCATTTATGAAGTAAGTTTTAAAAAAACGATTGTAAAATTTTGCACTCATTTACTGCCGTAAAACGAATTTGAAACTTGTATAAAGACAATTCCCCAAAAGTTTTTAAAGTATCATCCGCAGTTCTTTCGTTTTAAAGCTGCACTCTTTTTCCAAAAGTGCAGTTTCGTATGCTAAGCTTCCGCAGTAATTACTGTGTAATGAGTGTAAATTCTCCACTAATAATTAGTTCACTTTAAAGAGTCTGAATTTCTTTGTAACGCAGTACAAAACAGACATAATTTCTATGTGGGAATGTCGCATATTCACTGTTATACCTTCAAGCAATTTGTATTCAGTTTTATGTTGTTTGGTAATTTATATGCAAATTGTTCATAGGTAAAGTTTGCGCATATTCACTGTGTAACTATGGCTACTGTGCGAATACGGATTTAAATTGTACTGCAGTTGAAACCGGATTTCGACGTTTCGACGTTTCGATTACTCGGCAAGGTAGAATGATGCTGCTTTTGTATATGTAATGATTTGCCAAAATATACATTGTTTTGTTCGGAATAATTCCTCTTTGAATTCGGAAAATAACGGATTTTTGGGACTATCTGCGCTCTGCTGTTGGACAGAGCAGATTAAGGTAAATAAGGCGCAATAAGGTAAAAATTAAATTTCCTCATTTAAGCGTAATATACTTTTACTAATATCCGTACATAATCCATAAGGCGCACATTTTATTCAGCTTCGTAGCCACATGTACATCAAAAATTTATAAAAAGCTAGTTTGATTATGTCACATTTAGGCGTATCAAAACTCCTTTTAAATTTTTGACACCAACATGCTAAATACTAAACAAGAAAAGACCAAAACAGCCTAGTCGGTACTTAATCAATTTTATGTGATATTAAAACCATTATGACAAGATAAAAGCCCATTACGTCATTCTGGTGGAATATATATTTTTCATGTGAGAATAAAAATCATTTTTATTGACAAAAACAGTCCATGTCTGTGTGTAAGTATCTATTGCAATAAAAGAAAAATGTGTGGAAAATATTCACCTTCCAATAAAAAAACCGTTGCTGTTGGCGGGATTAACTTTTTTGTCTATCAACATGTCTTGTGATTACATTACCACTTTGACTCTAAGTACATATCTGGCATTTCAAATAAAAATGATTGCAAGGCACGCATTGACAGTTTGTCTTGATCTATCACAATAACGACGACAAAGGTTACGTAATATTTCAGATCTGAGGAATAATGCTTATTGCCTTTCAAGCCGCGGTATCATACCAGATCTACCTCTGGCTAAGTGATTGTGGGTTTGGTTCTGGTCAATGAACCTCGAGTGTCTTTTGACTTGGGTAGCACTAAAGAAGTCTTACATGTGATTGTTACTGTAGCCAAATGTCAGATAAGCCAAGAAATTCCCTAAACTTAACCATTTCATTGGCTTCATACATCAACCACTTAATGCTGATCAATGAAAAAAGGATTCTGTGCAAGTACAGTAATATTCTCGGAAAAGTCAGTCATTTAAATGCATTAGTTGGTAATGTATATGCAATATACCTTTCAGTTGGAAATATAAAGTTATAGTTTTGCACTGTAACTTAGGTGATGCACAGAGCATAGTCCAATCGATAATGTCAAGCTTTTACGTGGTACTCAACGTAGACAATTTGTGAATGACTTTAATGGGCCCCGTACTGTCATAAAGATAGCTTTGCATGGGAAAAACATTCTGTTTGTGACTACTTCTGGTTGTCACTACGATTGAGCTACACTTTCCCGTTGTTCATGAAATTCAATAGTTATCTTGTAGTAGACTACCCATATGCTACTCTCGTATTTTTCAATGACAAGCAAAGCAAATCCAAATGGAGATGGTGTCCTCTGCCCAACGCTTCTATCCATGTAAAATTACAAGTAAATTAAGGCACATCAAATTAGAATGTACATAGTTTTCCTGCACTAGAATCCTGAAAATGATAGATTTGGAATCGTTTTTAATTTTCATCCCAGGGTTCAGATCTGGTTTATGTGACCACGTTGCTTCCATCGAAACAAAACCTTGTGCGAACTTGTGAAATAAGGTAAGGTGCGTTATTGGATTTCATTGTTCCAAGGGCAATAACAGACGTTGCGGGTTTGTTTGTATGAACGCAATTAACCTGATAATAATAAGACCAACTTCCCTCATACAAACTGCTGTGAACTAAATTAAAACAGCGCATTTACTTCTCGACAACCTGCCGATCTAATAAGGTAAATTTACATTTCTTCTGCACAAAGTGAGGGAGAGTAGCACACATGCAGATCTTGTTTTAAGTTAAATGCACCGATTTTCGTGTAATTGTAAAATGTTTTTGTGGTTAACTGATGACAAAATCAAACCGAGATTTACCCTCAACTTTTATTGTAATATAGCACTTTTTTTTCAAAATAGAACATACCTCGGTTTTCCTGCAACCAAGTGAAACTAAGAATTACCCTAAAATTGCAAAATGGGCACTTCTAGAGAGATTTAAAATCATCATTTATGAATCTAGTGCAGCCATATATATTAAGTTTCAAACGAATGATAACACCACTGAACATGAGCATTTAAACCTGTTCTAATGGAATTTTCTCTTTCCGTGATTTTCTTTCTTCAAATTAATTGTTTGTAATTAATTTTGTGCGGAATGAAAGGTAATTCCTGGATTCTTCTCTCCGTTTCACTGAGTCTCAGCGGAATTGATTTGCTGCTGAGTACAGATGACTTAAATATTATTTAAACATTCTCAAAAGCGCATTATGGGAGCTTACGGTGTTTGCCATTAGAAATTCCATCAAAACAAAACTTGATTAATCTGTTAGGTTTTCAACAAATTTTATCATTGAAAATCAGGTTTGCGGCTGTTGAAATTCCTACTCAGCTGCCGTTCTGTCTGTTTGGATACAACGAATGACGCAGATATTATTGTATACGTTAAGTTAGAAATGGGATTTTGCAGATATGTGATATTACTTCAATTGTTTTGCCAATTTCTTTTTTCCAATTGTAGTATGAGAGTAACTTTTCGCCATTGATGGAAGTGTGTGCCTGTTTTCAAATGTTATCTGCATCACGTATTTATTTTGTTCATTTTGGTCGTTCAACTTTCGTCGACATATTTCATGGAGTGTCTCTCTGAGAAAAGTATTTTTACTTTTTATTGTTTATAGCCTTACCCAGGATGGGTGTTCGCATGCATATTTACTTTTGACGAAGTTGCCGGTGTCCCGTGCTCAGCTGACATCTTCCAAATCTTACCCCACCGGAGAAATCAGCATGGGTTAAGGCCGTGCCAGCCATTTCCCCCTAGTCAAATGAGCACACTTATCCCCCGTGCTGAAGACTCCTCCCCCCATTCTCAAATGCCTCCCTACTGTCCTAATCACTCTTCCGCTTTTCTTTCAGGTTTAGCCGAGGAATGTCCCCCTGCACGGTCTCCCATGAATCATCGGTCAAGTCGGTCATGCGTGCCACGCACATTCACGCCTCAACAATGGGCACAAGGCCAATTCTATTGGCTGCTCTCCATTCACATAAACCGCGGTGGTACATAACCCAAGTCGGACTAATCGGTCAAGCGGAAAGCGCTATGTATTCACTGCAAACAAACACGCATTTCTGTCATTTATTCATTGTATTTTATTGAATAAATAAATTCAACAAATATTCAATAGTTAGCTCATATTTCATATTTCT
>JBCAUI010347185.1:0-14984 GCA_038406195.1 Haplosyllis anthogorgicola | reverse complement strand
CAATTTCAAATTCAAATTCAGTTTAGATTGAGACTTCCAACAAGCAACATGTATAATGATTGCAGAAATAAAGTACACTCTTTTCTTGGTTTAAAGCAAACCTATTGCTTTTGTTATTATTCCTACTATTCCAGAACAAGCTTATAACAAGCTAAATAGCGACAACCACAAGATAATACATAGATGTATGTACATGTGTGTGGTTGTGTGCCCCCAGCAGCACTAGCTGCTTATGGCGGGAGTTGACCTTTATACCAATGCAGTTACCAAGGCTATGGGCAAGCAGAACGGACTAGTGCCTGGCCCTGAAGTCTGATGAAAGACTTTGCTTGGTTATTTGGCAGGAAAAAAGGGCAGGTTGTATACTAACAAAAGTCACTCCTCGACAATTCAAACCATGTAATTGCACGCTGCGGAAAAGTTCTGACGGACCTGAGCGTTTAACTTCCTGGAGTACTGCAGTTTTCATGCAGAGACATTTTGGTAAAACAACAACATTGGCGGATCCGAGGGGAGCGCCAGAGGCGCCCCCCCCCCTCCACCCCCATACAACCCAAAATGTCTTCATTTTCATGCAGTTTTTGGTGATTTTTATGCAAAAAATGGGTAAAAATTGGGGCGCCCCAAGGTTGGCGTGCCATGCAGTGAACAATAACAACTTTTATTTCTGGTTGGTGTCATGTAATGAAACTGAAGGGTGATGTTGAAACGGATTAATTAAAAAGGATTTTAAGTTGTTTTTTCTATATCCTTTAAAACGTGCAAAGGTGTTTTTGAGCGGAAAACTAACAAAGGCTACACAACTTATGAAAGGTGCTGCAAATAATTGTCTTATCATAACATCTGCTTTGTAAATTTACTGCCTTAGCACTTGCAGCATGACAACAACGTTTTACCTTTAACAAAAGCTTACCTTGATGTAGGCATACTCAAGCATGGTGCAGCATACAAAAATAAGGCAGGTTGCCAACCAGACATCTATCGCTTTTATGTAAGCAACTGGTGGAAGTCTTTTCAAAGCAAACATCATCTGTGGACAAATATAGTACTCAGATGCTAAAAATGTATAAGTATTTAATGGTATAGATTGACTCAGTTTCATCAATTCCAATATTTTATATATTTATTGACTGCATTTCATGGGTCACTGGTATCTTCTTTTCTTGCGTCTTCAGGGTGTATGATCTTCTTTTCTTGCGTCTTCAGGGTGTATGATGTCAATCTCGTAATGACGCAACAGCAAATTCATAATGCCACTAGAAGTCCATTGTCACAATGTTAAATTTTTGGACCAATTTGTATTAAAGTGAAGTAATTATTTCTGAAAATAAGGATGAGAATACATGCAAAATCATTTATTTTATGTATTCTCGTTTCCATTTTATAGAAATAGGGAGAGATGTAAAGAATATTTGGTCCATAAGTTCTCATTTGCAGCAATGCAAATAAGATGATATTTTTGGCCATTTTTAACATGTGTCAATGGGACTTCTGGTTGTCATTATGGATTTACATAAGGCTCTCCCGCCATTACGAGATTTACATCCTACAACCTGGTCTTGCGTCTTGAGCTGTAACGGTTGTCGTTTTCAGCTGATACATTTAAAGGGAGCAACAACATCCCCGTTTGAATTTACACTGACAAGAACAATTTTTTGATTAGTTATTTTCCAACTAAAGTACCACGAGAAAGTCATTGTAATTAAAACACAATAGAACGAGTTTGATACTGATACTAATATGTGTGTTTGTAAATAAGCATGCAGTAGGGAGGAGAGAAAGAAATTCGAAAACCACTTTATAATTTAAGTCTTATCATATTTGCCAACCAAATTACGCAAATTTGCTTATACTTATACTTTTTTTCTTTTTCTTTTTTTTTTGAAAATAACCGATATTGGTAATTTAGAAAACTACTGCTTAACTTATACTTCTTTTCTTCCTTTTTCTTTTTTTGTTGAAAATAACCGATATTGGTAATTTTGAAAACTACTGCTTTTTCGAGTTCATTGCAAAATTTAGTCGTTTTAAAGTTACCAATATTACATTTTAGTTTAGTAAAACCAATATATAATTCCATACCTAATAAGACAAATTTGCCTTAGCAGGTGAAATAGTTACGAAAAACCGTCAAGTTGTGTCATTCTTTTCCTCTTACCTGTCCCGCTGTATTCACAACAAGGAAAACAGCGAAGGAGACTCGAGCAACAACAGCGTCGATATCAACCCAGAACGTCATCCACGACAAAACCACGAAAAAGGCAGACGGGATGTAGAACTAAAAGTAAAAAATAAATGATTATTTGAATATTTTGTCCGGTTCATTGTTTTCTGCCTTGACGATCTATCAAACTGAATTGATTTCGAGTAAATCTGTGCAATAAGCCAAACAAGACACAACACGAGGTGTCCGGATAGGAGCACTGACCCTCATGCCTCCCACCTACCCCGACTGTTGCCTAGAATTGTCTGAAATGGCCAGAGATGCATTTCCCCCAGTCTGGGTACGGGGGGTGGGGTGGTGGTGGTGGTTGGGGGGTGGGGGGATGGGGTCCTGGTCAACATTTTCCTAACTTTTGACACTGAGTCCAAATCTCCTGAAAATGTATTTTCCCCAGTCTTGGGGGGTGGGGGGTCCTGGTCTACTTTTTGCAATGGCAGCAGAGAACACAAATGTAGATTTCGTCCAATACATAGATCCTCCTGCTGAGGCATGAGCATCAATAAAAAATAGTTTAACTGGATCTGGGACTGTTTTATGTTCTAGTTTTTTTTATGTTCTAGTTTTTTTTACTATTTTTATTGCAAAATTGTAAAAAGGCCTGGGTGGGGGGTTGAAGAGGGATCAGTTCAATCAGTGTCCAATCAGAGGAGAATTTGGTTTTCAAATTAATTTTTGTGAAAAAAGATGTGGTAAATATGCCTAATTTGGCAAATAATTTTATACTATTATTTGCAAAAACAAACTCGAATTTTTGCCAAAAAGGGACTACGTTGGCAGTATTTATAACTTTTTAAGTTTCAATTTTAGTAAGTTTACTAGCAATAGTAGTCAAATTTAGCAAATTTTAATTTTAAAATCCATGGGGAAGGTCACATGAAGTCGAAAATAGAGAAAATATGGGCAAAAACCCATGAAAACGACGAAAATTAGATTGTAGGATAGGGCCTCGTGTGTATGTGTGTGTTCTGTGCATGCGTGTGTGTGTGCGTGATTTTTTATTTCTTGCAGCTATGGTAAGCTCGGTCAAAACTCCAAAAGGAGTAGTTGTCCTTCACTCCCATGACCCTCTCATTAAGTCAACAGTCCTCGGTACAGTGACTGGAGTGGATGTAGTGTGAAGTAGTCACACCTGTAGCGTGTATATTAGACTATTAAGTACTCTTACCATACTCCAGTGTACTTGTTGTACTTGTTTGTTACGTAATGGAATGTTTCAAAATGGTCAACAAGGTTGCTGAAGTGTTGGCCAAAAGTTCAAGATTATAATTGCCATTGAAAGCATGTTCAGTACATGGAATTCGTACAAGAAGTTTAACAATAGCGCATCAAAAGCTCAGGGTGAAATTCTTTCGTTCTCTCTTTGTTCCTTTCATTTTCAAAATTATACGATTTCTGTGTACTGAAACAAGTTTGTGAAAAGTGTGTTCAGCTGCCTGCTAACACCCATATACAATGTACGTTCGTATTGAGTGAAAGCCAGGATCATAGTGCGTAAGATATCGACAGATCCACCCTGGCTTTGACACCCATTGGGCAGAGTTCGAAATAGGGGTTACCAGTGGCCCTATAACTTAGACTTTGGTCCATAAAAAAGTTCATCGCAGGTGATTTATTCGGGTGACTATGTGAGACCCTTCAGATTTAATTTACAACACTTGACTCCGGTCGAGAACTGAACCAACATTTGGATGAACAAGCAAAAGTATCCCAGCATGGCCTCTTACACTGTTGGTACCGATTTTACATCTTGGTGTTACAAGAGGCCAAAATGGTCAAAAACGAATATAATTTGCAGCATATGTATTCAACTGAGCCAATAAGTGTGGATGGATTCGATCAGCATTTTGATGAAATACTGTTTCATTGAATTCCGGAAAGTTGCATTTCCTCAAGAACCCTCGAGAACAAAGGAATTCCACGCTGTGCTTGCAACACGAACAGAAGCATACTCTAATGCGCCAAAATGATAGAATTTGATCTCTTGAAATACTATCATTTTGAAAACTAAGAGAGCAAAGGAGAGAACGAAAGAATTCCACACTGTGCATTTGATGGAATATTGTTCTAAAATGACAGGAATTTTACCCACTTCTTCTTCATGGTGCCTCCTGAATAAATAATGATGGATCCTCATGATACAGACTACTGTGAGACTCCTTGATACAACGTAAGGTTGATTTTATCTTGGTCCCCTCTGTCGTCGTAAACAAAGATACTCCCCTAGATAAGATAACAATGAATAGGTCCATGACACGTGAGCGCATTGATCAAATCAGATTGGCTGAAGATGATCTCACAGTGACCTTAGACTGTCTCACAGCCCTGTCAACAACACTGACTGACGACGGATAAAGGTAGTACAGGTCTGTGGACGATCAATGTCGATGAGGCTAAATTTGTTAAAGAAAATGGCTAATTTCTAAGGTCTGTTGGTTGAGAGGTTTTGTGAATTCTAAACAAAAATTATTGCTCTAGAATTTGGTTGTATTTGCGACAATAGAACGTCATACTGTGACTTTCACTTGAACAAAAACGCCTGTTGTTCCAAACATGAAGTAAATTTAATCTTTTTGGGGCAATTGGCGACGGATCGTTCCTGAAACACATTGCCCTTGTCAGTCCGTGCCAATGAGCTAGAAATCCTTCAAAGGAAATTGTCACAAACAGAAACAAGAGGCAAGTGTGACAGGTACCAATTTTACACCCTGGTTTGGCGAATGCACGTATCTGAGGCGTTTTCCATAACATCATTATTTGGACCAGGATATGAACCCATGACGTTCCAGTTTAGAGGTCAAACGCTCTACTCTGAATGTACAAGGCTAGCCCATGACTACACAGAGTCATTCAGGAGTAAATGCCAGTGAGCCAAAAAGGATAAAGTTTAGACAAATACTTGATACTATGATTGTGGCCATCTTGAGAAACAAGAGATTACTGTTGACTTTGAAGAACTATTGGTGTGCGCTCTCAAGCACACATTTTAACACAAGAGGATTACAGCCTACATGTGGTCTACAGTCTAAATCTAAATCTGAAACGGATTAAGGGAATATATTTCCGTGGGATATTTTGTGACTTAGGATACAGGCAGACTGAACGAAGGTTGATTTAAATTCGCTAATTTTGCTCATGGTATTGGAGAAAAACCAAGGTAAGATTTGAAAGTGATCACTCAAATTTTAAATCGGATTTCTTCCGTTTTAGAAAGAAGAAAAGAGTACAGACACACACGCACCCTCACACTCACAACCATGGATCTCAAAACACCCACGTTGAAATTCAAGCAAAGTCCATGAGTAAAAGACTGTAATATTGATATATTGTTTAAAATACGTAAACCACAATGAGAGAAGTCAAAAGCATGTGATACAACACACAGTCATAGCTGTGTCAACATTTGCACTCACAACTGACATCAGGCTGCGAAATTGACGTCCGACAATCGACAGTTACTTGGTAATAATCCAGCTTGTCGGATAAAGTGCCTACTAACGTCTGACACAATGTCTGGTGAAGTTTTGGGTCCTATTATCCTAAACTTCGAAGCTTGCAACTGGAGTTCCTTTTACATGCTCACTGACACTCACGCACACAGGACTAGTCCCAATTTTACACCTTGGGATGGCTAGGGCATTACAGTGTGTTGGCCCCGGTGTTAAAATACACAGCCCTGCCTCTGATATATATCTCAGTAAATCAGAGGTGACTCTGGAAATGACATTGAACAAGTGAGTAAGCGTGCCAGCGACAGATCCACTCTGGCTTTGAAACCCATAGGTAGAGGTAGAGTTACCCCAAGTCCGAAAAAAGGGTACCAATGGCACTATAAAATAGTTCTTGGACCACAACAAATGAAAAACATAATTAAATAAATTTTAATTGATTAAATCGCTATCAGTAAACCCATGGTCAGAGTCACCCCAAAGTCCAATGGCACAGTAAAATAGACCAAAAATGAAAAATAAATAAATAAAAATAGAATTAATCTAAATCACTATCAGTACCTCATTGACTATATTCTCTCATTGAGTCTGGTTAGAACCACCACAGCCGTGTGTATAATGAGGTCAAAGGTCAGATTGTCCTGATAATTATGAATATTTATAGCCTGTGAGAGGTTACCATTTGTTCTTCCACTCAACACAATTGTAGTTTATCTCTGAGAACCAATAGTCTCAATGCTACTTCATCCTGAGAACCCTTAACATTGTTTAACCTTTTAAGGCCAAAATTGGTTGTTTTTGTTGTTGTCCTTAATGTTTGATTTTTTATTAAAAAGTTTTGAACCAGGGTCCATTTGTGGGGCCACTAATTACCCCTGTTTTGGCCTTTGTGTGACCGTCCCCATGGGTTGTAAATCTAGGGTGGATCTCTCACCAGCACTCTAACTTGTTTGTGTACTCAACACTGTTAAATATTTGGTGGACTGAGGTCCATTTTATAGAGCCACTGGTAACCTCAGTTTCGGACTCAGTTTCAAAATCAGGTCGAATCTGTCTCTTGTGTGCATGCTTGTCTAGATGAATCCAATCAACCGCGTTAGGTTTTTCCAAATTCAGTATCCACATGATTCATCTAATTTACCTAATAAGGAAGAAATTATACCAATATCATTTTTGGTTTGTGTACCAAATATGATATTTTGGTCATACCAATTTTGAGTAGTATGCTGTGCATTTAAAAAACTGTGCACTTACTGATATAATGTAATGGTAATACCATTTTAATTGCAATTGTAACACAATGGATAGACATACTTTATGTCATTCAATATGTCTCAGAAATGAGCAAAATTAGGTAAATTAATTTAGTGAGGTGAATTCAGGCAATTTTAATTTGGAAGAAAACTGAAATAGAATGACCTGATGCATTTTATTTTACGCGTCTGACAGCACTCAAAGTGTTCAGGTGGAAGTTCAAGCACTACCTGTAAACATGCTGACATTACCTGTTATACTATTCACGAAAGAGCCTACAGAATCACGAATTGTCCGTCGTCCGTCGTCGTCATTGTTGTTGTCGTTGTCGTCATTATTGGCATTGGCGTTGTCTGTGCACACTCACCCTGAGCACACTTTTGATCATAGAGACTTCATTACTTACACACATATGCACCTATGTCCTATCTCAATGTCTAGCAAAAATTAAGTTGCTGCAACCATTATTCTCAAGTTGGCAGCCATATTTGGTTTTTTCTTTGAATCCTTCTTCTGGACACAGAATTGATGATACAAACTTCATATTTGGCAGCTTTATGCATCTAGATACCCTCCTTATTTCCAGTAAAAGTAATACTGATCCAACCAATATTTGCAGTCTGGCAGCCATATTTGTGTTTTTCATGGATCACTTATATGGGATTTGATCTTCGACGCTTTATTTACATCCATATGATATTGTAACATTGTAACTTGTACGTTGTCTTAGTCATGATAATACCAAATGAGCTCAGGTCCATCTGGACCTATTTTTTTGGACCGTTGCGATGTTTTGAACCAGGACATGATTTACTTTACATTGGTTTTTTTTATAAAAAAGGGAACGAAATGTACAACGACAAGACTAGGTCATTGATAATTGTCTATCGAACAGAAAGATAAGACTACATGAGTGGTCTTCAGCCAAGAAAACTGTCATCAATTCATCCCACTTTTCATTTTAATAAAAGCACACAAAGATCCGTTTTCTGCGAATTTTGCACACTGGAAGTTTCTATTGTTCTATTACTAAACGTTTCCTTTCTGCTATCCCCAACGGCCTCAATTTGGTACTTTTGTTGGAAAAGCAGATTTATAATTTACGATTATGGCTGTTAATTTTTGTATCAGTAAAGTTGCCTTGCTATTTTTCGAGACAAAACACAGCGAAATTCAATTGTTTCCAAAAGAAAATAAATGAATTTTGGGAGATTTCTAGTCAAGCGTCCTGCGACGATGCTTTATCATTGGACTGGGACGTGGACGGTTTGGCATCGATATCCATCGTATCTGTTTTGGTATCCGGATTGAACAAAGCAGCATCTTCATCACTGTCCACATCCATTGGTCTGTGGCTTGGTGAACCAGTGTTGGCTACTGTGTGCGCAGGTCCGGGCTCAGGTTCATCTGGACTGTCCCCCGATAGGGTATGACCTCTACCAGAAAAGGCAGCCACGTGACCTCCTCCTCCTGGCCATTTCATTGGCTGGTTTACAGCTATGCCACTCCAACCAGATCCTAATGCTCTTTTTATGTCACTGCTAAGTTCGCTTAATGTATGGAAACTAGATGCGGTGAACAATAGCACATCTTGAACTACTTTGATTGCACAAATAAAGTAGATTTCTTATTGATTCTGTGATTACCCTTTATTTCTGACTTCAGATGGAGAAAGACGAAAATCCGGGTCAGAATGGTTCCGGGAGCTACCACCAGAGGGACAGAACGGTCACAGAGGGCACCATCCACACCATCACTAGCAGACAGACACTGGAGGACGCCACTATGCCTCCCGTCCCGCCAGATGGCGGCTACGGTTGGGTCATCATGATTGCGTCATTCTTCTGTAACGTGATAGTGGATGGAGTCTGCTTTAGGTCAGTTAGTTTAAACATCTGAAGTACAGTTCACCCAGAATGTTTTAATCGGGATGTTTTTGGCGGATACGTTTTCCCAGAATGCATCAATAAATCTAAAACTTTATACACAAAATATTTCAATACTGCCTCCATTTAATGTTCATTTTCAAAAAGGCTGGTTAATTAGTTTTCAAATTTTCAAAAAAATTAATTAAAAGTGGGAGCAAATTTCAGCAAAAATTCTCTAAATGTCTCAATTATCACCCACATTTGGCAAAAATCTAATTGAAATACATTGAAAATCAACTTTCGCTACTTTCTATTCAGTTTTTGAACGCACCTACCCAGAGTATACTGTGAAAGTTATTCCCAAAAACATCATGTACAGGACTTTTTAGTTAGAGTACCTACAACTAAACTCAAATACAGTCACATTGATATAATAAATTTGGACATGACTATCAAAACAAATTACAAGCAATTTACTGCAGCGGGTCAAGAATTTCCCGTAACAAAGGGCGCCCCATTAAAACGTTACAAAACACTATGGGGATTTTGTACGAGAAGATGGCGCCCTCTATGCAAGTTCCAAAGGCCGTCAATGGGGGATTCTCGATTTGCGACAGATACTACGACCGCACTCCTTCAAAAACAAATATATTGGATGTTCTCTATTGTTCAGTAAAAAGGTAAAATATTTTGCAAAAAAAACCATGAAAAAGAAGAAAATTTGAGCTGTTAGAGGGGGCGTATGTATATTTTTGCACCTAAAGTTTATAAACAAACGAGACAGACGTCTCTGGATATAAACGTGACAAACCTAATACGAGTTAGAAATTCATGATTCTGTTAACGTTATGTTATGTTTCTCCGAACAGTTTTGGGATCTTCTACCTGGAGTTTTTGGCGTACTTCGGAGAGAGCGCAAGCAAAACGTCCATCGTCGGTTCTGTACTAAATGGGATGTACCTCTCCATGGGTGAGTACCATCATGTGTGTGATTAAAGGATTAGTTAAGGTCCAATGTGCTGACTGCAAAAAGGGGAACATTACACAGAATTCGTGTCAATTGCATTGGCGCGTCCAGGATTTCCCGTATGGGGGGGGGGAGCGCCCAGCCCCAAGGGGGGGGTGCCAACCCAATTTTCACCTATTTTCGCCCAAAAATCGTGAAAAACTGCATGAAAATGAAGAAAAGTTTGGCCGTGGGGGCGCGCACACCTCCTGCACCCCCTAAATCTGCCAATGAATTGTGCACATAAGGGTATATGAGGGAACTCCCATTAGGTGCTGTGTTAAAGTTCTGTATATAAAGTTGTATAAGGGAGCTCCCAGAAGGTGCCGTGTTAAAGTTCTGTACCTAAGGGTATATAAGGAAGCTCCAATAAGGTGCCGTGTTAAAGTTCTGTACATAAGAGTATATGAGGGAGCTCCCATAAGGTGCCGTGTTAAAGTTCTGTACATAGGGGTATATGAGGGAGCTCCCATAAGGTACCGTGTTAAACTTCATATACGAATTCCTCGTACTGATAATGTGAGAAGTGTGGCCAGCTGTCTGCTAACACCCATATACAGTGTATGTTTGTATGAGAGAAAGTGGATGAAAAATTCAGAAGTAAAATACAACATCACTGGATCTCAGGGTTCAAGTGAGTAAGCACATCAGGGCAGATCCACCCTGGGCGGTATTTCACAAAGGGATTTTTAGACTTATGGGAGGTCAAACTGTGTAAACTTTGTACTGAACATAATTTTTGATTTCATGAAGGAAAATAGGACTGACCTAACTGGGGTTAATTTAGTTAAAAAAAGAAGGAACCAAAATTAGACTAATTTGGCCTCATGTGCAAATGCTGTAACATAAGTATAAAACCTTTGTGAAATAAGATTTGTGTTGGAGAAATAGTTATGTAAAACATAATTGACAATAATCCCACAAGTCATGTTCCTTCATGAAAAACCACCCTGGTTTTTAAACCCACAGAGTTATCCCAAGTTCATTACACAGGGTACCATGGGCCCCAAAATATCCCTAATAACTCACATTTTGTTTACATACAAACAAATCGACAAGATAATCATTTGACGTGACTAAGTTAATAAAATTGTAAAAAGATAAAATGCTACAGAGTGATTTAGGTGATTTAGTGTTTCAAGCTTTAATAACTCGGACACTGTACAAGAAATGTTTTTGCTCTGTGGTAGTCCTAGATATGAATTATGGATCATATCACAACATGAGGGTTTTTGAGTGCAGGATGTTGTATTTTACAGAAAACAGAACCACACAACGTGTCTCATTCAATAAACGGACAATGTATATCAACTTAACGTTTCACGGGAAATAGGCTGAGAGTCTGTGAATTAGAGGTTTTTCTTTTTTAACCGATTTTTTGTTTTCGTAAACATCTCAGTCATTGAAGGTTTTCCAAATTGAAATTCCCAAAAATAATTCACCTAATTTGCCAAAATCCTGAGACAGATTAGGCTAATTGATGAATAACATGTCTATTCATTGTTCTTCAATTGCAATTAGGACATGTCTATCCATTGTTCTTCAATTGCAATTAGGATACAGATTGAAACTTGTTTGGTCCATATTTCTGCAAGTGCTCTGAATACGGTTAAATATACTATTATCAGTACACTGCACCTACCAAAACTGGTATCACCAGCATACCATAACTGGTAAACCTATCTGATAAGGTGAATCAGGTAAATTAGATGAATTAGATGGAAATTGAATCTGTATAAAAAAAGGAACTCCTTTAAAAAAATTCTACATCAGTTGGGTACAAGATCTGAATGAATTTTTGAAGATAATTACAAAATGGTTCTGAGGAAAAGTATGCAATATCAAGGCACAGTTTCACAGTCGCACTCAGTTTTAGTTAAAGAATGCGACCGTGAAACTAGAATCTTGATATTGAATATATTTCATCAAAAGTGTTTCACAAAAAAATTGGTCATTATTTTTTTCACTATCGATACCCTGTTTTATTGATGCAAACAAAGCCCTCGATGTTCCGTAACGGATGTAGCAATGGGAATTAGCGGCATTTGTAGTGTGCTTTTGTGTTCTGGAAAATAACAAAATTTCTTCAGTGAAAAAAGACCCGGTTAATAGCTGAAATTAAGGGCCAGTGCAAGCCCAATATGTACTTTTTGAATGCACACCTTTGAGGTAATCTGTGCAGAGCTGTGCAGATTTAAAACGGCATTTATTACATGACTTACATTAGGCAATGGTGGTTGTTGTAATATAAAATTCCAAACTTAGGAAATATCAGTAAAATTCCATACGGAGTAAGGAACTCTTTGGAACATGCACGCATAATCCCTGTGCAGCAACTGCTGACTCTAATTGCACGAATATTGATCAGGGCGTCTACTCATTAGCTGAGTATCTCACATTGCTCCTCAGTCTGAAGCCAGCAGCTGAGAAGTACACACCTATACGTCTTGTATGCTTTGTAGAATAAATAGTTGTGTGTAAAGGATTCATTTGTCTCTTTCCACTAAGTTCCTTATTGCGGTTCGTTAGCATGGAAACCTCCAACTACACAGAAACTTCGTCAGGTTATCAATCGATAACAAATTAGATGGTTCATTACTCCCTATTCTTTAAGTCTAATTCAGAATAGAAATCAATGATTTTTTTTTTCATGCTAACAACAGGATAATTTGCTTTTCCATTGTTACACATATTAGTTAGAGCCCATCCTTTGGACGGTTAACTGTCATGTAGATCATTGGCTGAAAGTGAAGTCAAAAAAAACCCTAATTAACATAATTTATTATTCTGTTCTGTAATTGGACAACACTTCCAAAGGTTGTACAGGGCTTGTCCAATGACACAACAAAATACTGATTATGGGGAGATCCTCCTTATCAAATCACAGGACAGAAGACAAAAGATGTTTGGTAAGGTGTCAGCTACCGGAAATCCCTGGAAGTTAGACCACCCTGTGAATAAGACCATGGTCTTACAGCTGAGGACACAGTCCACAAATAAGACCATGGTTTTAGAGCATACAATTTTATTAGCATTAGCAGTACATTGCACAATGAAAGAGCTGTTGTTAGATTTGTCATTTTATGAACAAGTTAAATAAGGAAAGTTGTCAAACAAAGCATATTTTCCATTCATAGGGTGTATTACATATGTTCATGTGTTTCAAGTTTACATTTTAGTTCATATTAAGAAATCTGCAGTTCCTAAATGTTGAACCATATCCGCACTGATAAGACCATGGTCTTATAAAAATGGCCAATTTTTACTTCTGAAAAGGCCTGTCCCCGCAAATAAGCCCAGGCTAACTTCCTGTGATTCCCAGTATCTTGCCTGAAATTTCCTCCATTGTAATGACTTGTAATGCCAAAGAAACATCGCATTACACTGAGCCTTTGTCTTGGATGAAGAATGCAAAAACAGTCAAATATTTGACTTGATATTTTCAAAAGATGAGAAGAAATTCCTAGAAACATTAACGATCTGTGACAGATTGTATTTGACATGTGTAAAGTCACATCTGAGTGTACGCTGTATTTGTTGAAAAGGGAACAAAAACAATGGAAGAATGAAAAATGAGTGAAATGCGGTCACGAGAATAGCTTTAAAATCGTAGTTACCGTCCGCGTATACAGCAAAATAAATGTTTTGGTCACGTCTGTCTGTCTGTCTGTGTCCTTTTTGAATGATCTGATTAAGCGTTTTGCATAGAATATTGAATACTGATCTACCACCCGGGTATGCGTGAAGGTAATGTTTTCAGTCGTGTCTGTGTGTCTGTGTGTCTGTCCGGGCAATAACATTTGAACCGCTTGACCTAAAAACTACATTTTTGGTATGGTGGTACATCTATATGCTATCTAGATGAAGTTTGAGTATCAAAGTCATTGGATCAAGTTCAAGGTCACAGCATTAAAAAATGTCCAATTTTGACTGACATCTGCCAAAATCATATGTTCTAGTATTTATAAGCCATGCACAAGGTCAAGGTCAAAATTTAGGTCAAGGTCTTTTAAACGTCAAGGTCATTTGAATGTCAAGTTTTTGGTTTTTATAGGAATTTTTGCATGTTTTAATGTTTGTGGTGTTTCAATGAATATTTGCGAAGCGGGTGGTTCGGCCTTCGATTGACAGGCATTCTTGTTTAGTTATGTCTCGAGTCGCAGGACCCAAATTTTCTTCTATTCAGCTCTACTCAAATAATAAAATTCCTATTAATTTTGAAACGTGTCATTGTCATTGTTCCAAAACTGATATGAATTTTATGATTTGTCATCTGTTCGGGAAAAACCTGACACTTTAAATGAGACCAATCAAAGTGGACTTTAAGGCCTGACAAACACACTAATTTGCTACTAGCATACCGTACCATTGAAAAACA
This sequence comes from Haplosyllis anthogorgicola, assembly GCA_038406195.1. Lineage (NCBI taxonomy): Eukaryota > Metazoa > Annelida > Polychaeta > Phyllodocida > Syllidae > Haplosyllis > Haplosyllis anthogorgicola. Next base: position 808 of record JBCAUI010347185.1, on the reverse strand, counting down.
TCATTGTTATATTCTAGGTTTTTTCTTAATTCGTACCTAGTCTCATTTTGTCTAATTTATCTAATTTAGAAAGGATAAAAAGGTACCAAAATGTACCAATTTTTGTGTGACATTGTCACAATGTGTTCAATGTGTGCAAATTGAATCATTTCTGGTAAAATGACAAATTAGACAAAATATTATTAAAGGTTAGGTAGGAATTAAGAAAAAATTTTAAAAAAAACTTCACATTTTATCGGAAGAAACTTTGAACTTGAAACGCTCTACATTCAACTTGAACTTGAAACACTCTACATTCAATTTATATGTCTGCCACAATAGGAGTAAAATATATTCATAAGATAAAGTGAGATCAATTCTCTTTCTTATCAAACAGCAACAAGTTGGTGATTTTAAAGTTCAATAATTGTTTTAAATGCTTTAAGTACCATTAAAAAGCAATTAAATTAGATTTATAGTGGCCTGCACTCCAAGTGTAACAAAATGTAAACAAAACAAAATAAATATTGTGAAGGAGACCATTATCTCACGCGACACCAGCAAGTCTGGTCCGTGTCCGAGAAAATAGTCACATTTTGACTTTTCAGACTTGAATCGCAATGTTTTGTACTGCATATTACTAGATAGAACGTATAGCATCATAAACGTTTGTTACTGACGTTCATAAACTTAACTAATTGCCTATAAATAAACGTAAAAAAACGCCTATAAATAAACGGAACTGCAATCCGAGAACCCAGTGCATTATTCATGATGAATAGAGAACGATAATACAAGTAATTTTAATTATTACTTATTTTTATTACAT
>JBCAUI010347074.1:0-14986 GCA_038406195.1 Haplosyllis anthogorgicola | reverse complement strand
TTGCTGTTATTGTCTGCATGCATTCATGCATTACACAGCATAACAAATTAGCCTGACATCAGTTGGAAATTCTGGGACTAATCCCCTGAAGTCAAAATATTCTAATTAAAGGATGTATCCTTATGGTACCACTAATTCATTTGGCATGAGGAAGGTTTTCCTCAGTGTCCATTGCAAGAAACAGTTATGACCTAGGTACAGCAGATGTACATTTGATAGCACTACTGCCACATCATGGCCTTTAACATCTTCTTCAAGAGTGGTCCAGTGTCCATCGATTAGGTCTACAGTGGTATGCACTCCCAACATTTTGCTGAGACAAAAGATACTTAGCTCATCTCCTCTAAACACACCATCACAGATTGGTTGTCACCATTGTTTAAATGTAAGGCCTTTCAGTTTAAGTAGTGATGATCCTATCTCAGTCAGTTCATTGGCATGTTCTTTGGTGTAATTATTAAACCAATTGCATATGTCATCAATGGTAAAATATACAAGGTTGGCATATATCTGGAATAACTCATTGTTTACTTGCGATGGGTTTCCAAAGTTACTGTAAAATAACACAGTGTTTTTCACTAAACACGGATGGTTAACCAATTCATTATGTGGAATTTTGCATCTTTCAGGGATTTTTTTTTAACTGCTTTAGTGTATGGCATATGTTCACCTAATTTTAACCTCCCTGTTTTTGCGATGGTTTTCTCCCACATGTGGTACTCTTGATAGGCCACCATCTTGTACACAATGGGTTCTAAGCAGGTCAGTGACAATTCCACTAAATTCAGCAGTCAGTATTCACATCACATGTGTTGCCTGACAATGTGGTGGCAGATGATATGAACCTTGTTCTCTATTCCATCACATGTGTTGCCTAACAGTTTTTTGCATGCTTTCATTATGATTATTAAATAGTAGTAAGTATGAGGAGGTCCACCATGGATATGCATATGATAATTGTGTTGACATTTAATGGCACACATGAGCCATTCTATTAGTAGCTGCTCAGTAATTGATTTTTGAGCTCTTCCACAAATAAATGACGCTTTTTGATCTTTTTTGTTTTGACAGGTAATTTTGTGAATTCAATGATTGATTGACAGAGAAATCTTGTGTTAAACTACTCAGAACTGTGTGGCAGAATATTTGGTATGCCTTTCTGTCTAGTATTATATTTATGGCTTTTCTTTCCAAGTTGTCTGTTACCAATTGCATTGAATGTTTTTATCACTGGTGCTGGCATTAATTCAGCTTTGACACCATAAGCAACTTTACATAATTCTAGATTGATCATGTCATCAAATTTTAACAACTTTGATTTTTTAAACAAATGACTAGTGGGACTGGTCTTTGGTTTCTTAAATATGAAGTGCACACATTTTCTTTGCAGGGCATTTAATTTAGTTATTTGTTCTTTAGTCAGTTGACTTCCCCATACAATGAGGGCATAGTTTAAGTGACTAACTATGTGAGCGTTGTAAATCAAGGTCTTCATTTTTTCATCAAACATGTTTTGAACTGGTTGTATCATTCAGAAGTTATGCAGTAGTTTTCTGTAGATAATTGTAAAATGAGTCTTCCAGGATAGTTTATTGTCTAAATTTATGCCCAGAAACTTAGTGCAATTTACAAACGGTATTTCATAATCATTGAGGGTCAGGGAAGAGTACTTTTCATCATCAAATGCCATGCATACAGACTTACTTAGATTCAACAATAATTTATTTGCATAAAACCAGTCTGTCAGCTTTTCTAAAATCTTCAATCAAACAGTATTTCAGATAATTTTTATTATGATGTGAAAAATAGATGGTTGTGTCATCAGCAAATAGTATTAACTTACAGTGTTTGACTACATTGTAAATATTGTTACTGAACAGGATAAACAGCAATGGGCCAAGATTTGACCCCTGAGCAGTTCCATAAGTTATGTCAAAATCAGCTGATATTTCAATTTCTGTACTACTGCTGGTATTACATTTTACCCATAATTTCCTGTCAGATAAGTAGTTACTGAACCATGTATTGCACACACCATGTATTCCATATATTTCTAGTTTTTTTGACAAGATACTGTGGTCAAGTGTGTCAAAAGCCTTTGACAAGTCCAGGAATATACTAGTAATGTGATGTCCAAATTCTTTCTCTTTGAGTATTTCACTAGTGAGTTCAATGATAGCATCCTGACATGACCTGGCTTTACAAAATCCATATTGACTTTGATAAAGGAGGGTGTGTGATTCTATGAATGTGCATAGTCTATTATAAACCAGTTTTTTTTTCAATATTTTTGATATAGTTAGTAATAATGAGATTGGATGATAATTGTTCATAAGAAATTTTTCTTTGCATTTGAACAACGGTATGACTTCAGCTATTTTCATAGCTGAGGGGAATACTCCTTGTGATAGGGACTCATTGAAAATATGAGTTAAAACTGGGAGTATTTCTGGGCCAATTTGTTTTAGAAGTATGTTGCTTACATTGTCATAACATGAGCTTTTTTTGTTTGGTAGAGTACTAATTATTTTGTTTACCTCTGCTGGCATACAAGCAGTTAGATACATGGTTTGAGTACTTTTGTTCATTTTTCTTAGATAATAGTTAATGTCCATTTTTGGTGTTGGAATTTTCTTGGCTAAATTCATGCCAATATTTGCAAAATGTTTACCTAAATTATTGCAAATATCTTTCAGTGAATAATAGTCAATATTATTGATGTGCAGGTATTCAATACAACTTGTTTTGTCACTAATCTTGCCTATTGTCAGATTGATTACCTACCACAGTTGTTTGGCATTCTGCTTGTATGCAATGCACTTGTTTGGATAGTAATTTATTTTTGCCACATGCTTGGTTTCATTATAAATATTTCTATATTCTCTATATAAATGCATATCATTGAATGATTCCCTTAGGGCAGTCAAGACCCATGGTTCAGTTGAGCACTTTTTGACAAAATCTTTACTTCTTTCAGAGGGGCTATTGTATCTAAGGATTGCAAGATATGTTTGGCCAACATGTTGAATGCTATATCAGGATTAGATTCTAAGAGTATTGCATGTTGCCAGTTAATGTCACTAAGGTCATTTTTTAATCTTTGTATTTTCTTTTCCAACAAATTCCTGGCTTTAAATATTAGGGGTTTCATACATTTGGAGGGTTTTCCCTTAATTAAACCAATGGATGGCAGGTGATCAGAGATATCAGAAATTATGATGCTAGACTCAGAGTCTGTCTGCAGATGTTTGGATAGAAAAATATTGTCTATTAACATTGCACTGTTTTTACTGATTCTTGTGGGTCTAGTGATGACAGGTAGTAGGTCACGCTCATAATTAATTTCTAGGAATTGTTTTGTACTTTCATGTAAATGGATTTTTAATAAATTGAGATTTTGGTCAATGCCTAGAATAACATGTTTGTTGTCTTCATCATGAAGACACACTAGCAAAGATTTGTATTCTTTTATAAAGACTTGCTGGTTTGTATTGGGTGGTCTATAAATTGACCCCAATATTGTTTTCCTTTTTCCACTATGAGTTGATGCAATTTCTACAAATACTGATTCAAAACTCTCAAATCTGAGGTCATTTAAGTAATCTCTATCCTTGGTTTTTAATTCTTTTCAATACATATTGCTAATGCCCCCTCCTTTCTTGTGGTGTCTAAATTTGTGTACACTATTATATCCACCCAATTGAAATAATTTACTTTTGACATTGTCTAAGAATGTTTCACATAAGAGAAGAGCATCTACTGTGCCATCACCCCTTCCTAAGTCAGATATCAGCATGTTCAATTCATTGCATTTGGAAAGGGCTCCACATATATTCAGCTGCAATACGTGGAGATTGCTATAATTACGGTTCAGGTTTTGTAAGTCCAATATTTCTCTGTAATCATATAAATCATTCCAAAGGGAGTCCCTGTCGGAGTGATATTCTGGCAGATGATTAAAATTATGAAATAAAGGTTCTGGACTTTTAGAGAAACACATTATCAATTGATTATGTAGGAACTAGATGGAGAGCATGCAGTGAAACTTATATACAAACTAATTAATGAACAAATAATATTTGACAAAATATCAATCAAATACTCACACATAACAATGTGTGAGGGATGGGCAAATGCATATCCACATTTGTAAAATTCAATTTAGAATAAATTTTCTTACATATTGGGAGCCTTGTGTTGCCATGAAATTGTATGGCTGATGGTTGATTGACTATATATATCAATGTGTTGCCACACAATTTTGTGTTGAAGCTCAGTATCACATAGCTGAGGTTGTGTTGTCATGCAATTATGTGGGATAAAGTCAATGCTTGTCCATGGAATGCATGCCGTGTGTTGCCACTTAATGTGCATATTGTTGATAGTTATTCCGTGAGTATATTCTGCCATTCGGCCAACTGTTCCTAATTAAGGTGGAACAGTGTAACAGCAACATCAGGTGTCTGTAGCACATCAATGCAACTTAAACTTCCCCATTCCTTATGGACATTAGTATGTATGACATTATTCCACGTCCTTCCTCACCTTTACCTTACCAACATCCCTCTTGTAAGGCCTCACTGTGGTGTAAAGGTATTCCTGTACCCCCATATAGTGTCATACATGGCTTCAGTGATAGTTCTGCTACCTGTGTTGGTCAGCATTTGTTGTAGTAAAGGCTTTTGTGCAAATTTGGCCTTGATGCCTGGGGTCACTAATTCACATGTGACTGTGACCCATTGTTCTTTGTCAAAGTTTTTAATCTTCTTACTCAGGGACTTTGCTTGTAGTGCAGTAGTACATGATAATATTTCTTAGCAGCATCATCATCTTTGAAGTAGCGTGTGAATTGGATCATTTGTTCAGCTGTGTGAAATTGTTTCTCTTCTAACTGAAATGGACTGGGATGGAAGTTTGAGAATGGGTGATGTTCTCCAAAGTAACAGATGGTGTCTTCATCCTGTTTTTGGGTAGCCATCATTGGACTTATATCTGGAGGAAGGTCATGCAGGTTGGATTTAGTGTAGGTTTTGCCCATTATTATGAGCTTGTTGTCTTCCATTCTGCATATCCCTTTGTAACCTTCCAGTTTGGTGGCATACTTGTAGATGGGACAGAGAAAGGCACATTCAGCTTGAACTTCTTCCATAAATACCTCTTCCACATAGACTTCTCATCTTAGTTCTCTCTTGTGTTGAAGCAGGTTATCCCTATGTGGTTTTAGGGCAAATTCAACCTTTAAGGGTTGTGATTTGTTCATTTGGTACCTGCCTATTCTTTCCATCTTGGATATGGGTAGTCCAGCCATAGCTTTTTCCCCTTCCTCTTCACTAGTTAAACATGTAGTTGGCCATAAGGCTTCATTTAGTTTTTCTCTAGTTTTGATAGGATCATTCCACTTCACTTCTGGGACTCCATAAACCATGACACTTTTAATCTGTTCTGAGTCTTCTAGTAGGGATATTCTTTTCCTGAGTGATCTGTTTTCCAATTCCAGCTCATCTAGATGTGACTCAAGTAATGAAGTCAGTCTAGGTTCATATGAATGCACAGTTTTAACATCATTTTCCAGACTGGTGATGTTATTTAGTACATTTTGCAGTGACTTTGTGTTTTCTTTAATTTCTTTTGATAGTTCAGAGTGTAGTTGCTGTATTTCTTTAATTATGGTAGAGGGGGTGGGTGCTTCTTCCTCTTCCATTCCATCAAAGATGTTGCTACTTGTGTCATCCCCATGTCTTGAAGATTTTTGTGGTCATTCAGTTGAAGGTGGTGATAGGTTATCAGCATCTCTTTTGGTGGTTGTTGGTGTTGCTCCCATTGATGATGCTGATGTTGGCGGTGGGCCTTGCTGCTGAGGTGTATTCACATCTTTTGTTGATTGGTGTGCAAAGTTGATCACACTTGGTTGGGTACTGGTTGGCCCTGATAACTTAGATGCTGCACTTGGTGCACCTGGCTGTTTGGACCCTGGTGTACTAATTGGTGTTCCTTTGTTGTTTGAACCATTTGCACTTTTATTAGTATCCTTTTCCTCTGGTTTCACCATTATTCACAACTATTAGAATTTGTTCCCAAATTTAATAACTTACTCTTACAGCAGTATTGGATTACCACATAGCTTGTGTTGCCAATTAATGCTAGCTCACTGAGCCCAATTTGTTGGGTGGGTGATATTGTAGATGTCAGCCATTATGTAATTCCACTTAGATAATTCCTAGTGTAATATTCCGATTATATAATGTTATATCACTTATAATTCATAATCCTGTTTCATGAGTGATCCTTGTTTATTAAAGCGTGTGTTGTGACGCTTTCATGTGGTATTTGCATTCTAAATATGAGATTTATCTCATTTTGTCAGAGACGTATCAAAAATGTGTCCAATGAATGAATATTGATAAAGTTGTTTCCTTCAAACGTTAAGATCCAGAAAAATAACTAATACGAGCCAGAAATGTCTCTGATTTTGCTACACTGCAAGAAGCAGTAGGGAACGAGGTATATGTTCCTAAGCGCCTGAATTAAGTATGCGATGGTGTGCTGGACTGCAATATAAAGATTCCTGCCACCCAACCGCTGTGGCAGCACCTGACAGACAATAAATACGATGTGTACCTCACACCCTTTTGATTAGCTCTGTGCAACTATTCGCTGTTTTGTCATAGCAAGAAATTGTTATCAAAATTTACAGATAGTTGCCGGAAGAACCCTGAAATAGACTCGTCTGAATCGGTTGCCGTGTTCTCACCCTTGCTTTAAACGTTTCAAAGGAATTTCCTCGATGCAATAATTGTCAATGTTATGAACATTTCTATTCTTGGCAAAATGAAATTTCTCTGTTTCCTTATGTAAGTAAAGGCAAATACCAGTAACGCTCAGGATGGTCTGTTCACACATTGGGTGAATTTATTTGGATGGCCCAAACGTGGCCCGGGCCACGAATCATAGCCAGGGGGTCTGAGGGTGGGCCATTTCAGGGCCATTGTGATGTACGCATGCGTTTATTTGATTTGATGGCCCGGGCCATGTTTTGGCTGTCCAAATAAATTCACTCAGTGGTATATTGACACAGGTTCATGTGTGTTGATTCTTTGCACATACTTCATTCACTAGACTGTTGAATATGTGCTTAAACTGACTGTTGGTTACAAAGCGATGGTTACATTATGGGTAAACCAATCTAAAATGTCAGTGGACAAATACGACAAAAACTGACCGCAAAGACGAACACAGGTTCTCCAATACCTCTGCAAGACATTCTGCTCCGAAAAGGGATCATTACACAGAAATCGTATCAATTGTGTACAGAAGGTTTTGGGAACCCGTAAGGTGATGTGTTTAACTTTTGATACGAATTCTGTGTTCTGTCAGTCTATGATTTGTGTCATTTTCGTGAACAATAGCTCACGTTTCTGTTTTTCTAAGATTTGGTAAATTTTTGATTACAGAATTATTCTCACATATATTGTTTTATTTCGGGGGTCACCGCCTGTACTGTCCATGAAAAAAAACCCAGTGAGGTAGCAGAATTACTTGATAGTAGTATGCTGGCCTTGCTTGTTTAATAAAACAAATGCAAACTACCTTCCTTTATATCTGTTGTATCTTTCAATTTTCAGTGCAATATGTCATCAGTTACGTGAAAGGAATGGTTTTCTAAATTTGATCTATTGCAATGTTTTCCTTTGATTCAATTTGATTTCTTCGGTAAATGTTAAAGCTGTCTGAAGAAATAGCTGAAGTATAAAGCTATCAATGCAAGACTCTGTCCTCTGAAATGTAATACCAGTGTGTCTTACTGTTGAAAAGTAGTTCCAAGCCCGGTATAAATCCAAGATTTGTTTCTCTGAGCAAGGCCCATGAAGGCCTTTGTTACAAGTGACAACTACAGAAATTCATATTAAGTTGTTACATCATGTACAAAGAGTACAACGTGAAATTCATTAGCGTGAATTTAAACATCAAAACAAGCAGCTCCTGAAATTGATTTCATTTTGGTACAATATGATTTCATGCTGTGTCTTCGATCGGAACAAAACACTTGTTGTTCTCAGTATGAATAGACATAAACAACATTTCATCCTCCGGTTCTGAGCTGTGTGCACATAAGAGCCATGGTCCAGATACTGGATCGCTAATGTGGGGAATTGGTGGACGTTATGCCATAAGGATCAATGCACCATGAATCTACACAAGAAGTGAATGTTTATCAACATCTTATTCTCTTTCATTTGATGACCTGTATCACATACGAGTGCCAAAATATGAAGATGTCTCCAATTTGCCAGAAGTAACCGTACACCTATGTTATAAGACTTAATGAGTAATCTACATTCAGTGACTGATAGAACACAAAAACAACAGGCATTAGGTATGTATAATTTTAGTTTTTTAGTATAATTTTGATTTATGAAGTTATTTGGCTTTGAGCTCCTTACTCATCTACGACAGCAAATCCCTTCAGATTACGCTGCGGTAGCAGGTAGATAACGTCCTGATCCGTCACCCGACGTGCGGCAATCACTCAAACTTCTTATTACAAGAGAGATAGACTACTCAAGATCCATTAAAATTCTCTCAGTTTTCGTCTATTTTGGTGCGAAATGACAGTGATCACAAAATTGGTCCGAACATAGCATCTCCTGAAATTCCTATCATTTCGGAAACAAAGAGAACAAAGGAGGGAACGAAAGAATTTCATGCTGTGCTTTTTGATGCGCTATTGTTCCAAAATGATAGGAATTCGCCCTCTGGATGGTTGGATGAAATACAATACAAATTAATGTACTTGAAGTGAAAGCATGTTCAAAATGACCTAAAATTAGTCAATTTCAATTTCGTCCAAACAAGGAAAATTGACCTCATCAATGGCACAGTTAACGCTGTGCTATTGTTCATATGATATCCATAATAAGGATTTCCATTGTTCCGAAATGAGCATACATCTTCTTTATTTGGTGAGAAAAGAATGAAGATTGCAATGCAGTCTATTTTATGAACATGTCATTTTATTTTTTGATGCTATGAGATAAGGTCAAGGCCTAACTGTTTTGCAAGAAGTTAAATTTAAGTCAATTCACTCTCAATGGCATCTAATCCAACATGAATTGCTTCTTTCGGAACAGCTATAAAGTTACATAATCCTTGAATAGATCATTTAAACTCCAAAGTGAGTCCGAGCTGTTCTCAGACAGGATTGCTGTACGACCTCTAAACAGTTTCGTTGAAGATCCTAAAAGTATTTCTGTTGCAGGATTGTACTCTTAATATTAATATTTAATATTATTTTTTTCTTCACGTTTCTCACAAATTTAAAAAACAAACTTTTGCAAAAATCCTTGGAAGAATAATTACAATGCTATCTCATGGTTTGTTTTGATTCTCCCACACTGGCGTTTACAGGGATATGTTAATTGTGTAGAACCACATAAAAAGTCAGCAGCAAAACAAATACGGTAGTCAAGAAAGAATCTCATAAGTTGAAGATTTTCTAATTTGACAATAAGTTGTGTAAACAATAAAAACAACTACCAGCACTTTACTAGCAAGGAAATGTCTAAAATGGCAAACCTTAGACAGTCCTGAGGGAAGGACCTCAAAGAACGAACTACTGCCTCAATATGTTTCAGCAAATACTTTAATTAGTCTTTCTTGTCTTTCGCTTGCATGCCTAGAGGCACCAAACACAACTATCAGTAAACATCGACGCTGGAAAACAAATATTCCTTGTTTCGCTTTGCTCGAGGAGATGCGTTAAAGAAAGACATGGTAATACTGAAGGGATGGGTCAACACTAAATATGTTTGTAATAGCAGGATGCGACCACGACGTTGGTTTCTAGAATTAATTTTCTATTTCTCTGGAATACAATTTTCTTGAATAAACTCTATTGCAAGCTTTGATATTGACAAGTATAAAATCACAGCTTGAAAATTTATTGTTCCAAAAGAATTAACTTTCAAGAACGTAAACACAGATCAAAATTTAGATTGATGGGTTTTAAGTTTGTATTCTTAAAAGATGAAATAAGGTACGAAAAACAGGTTTTCTACTACTTGCAGCCTTGTTTCTACTATGACAGACTATTATCGAAACAGGTAAAAAAGAATAGTTTTCAACACCTGCAGCAGCACAATAATTCAAAACTGTATTGCTCATTCATCCGAGAAATGAGACTGTATGAGTTCAGCTTTCTCTAACAACCATAAAATGATCCCTGAGGTGATAAACTAAAACTAAAAAACTAAAACAATTTCCAAACCAACACTGTGGTCTATTAAATTCCTGTTTTCCTGGGGAGACCTCTTGCATAGAAAATGTCTGGTAAAGTAAATCAAATTTGTTTCAATTTTGATTTTCAAGACCTGACTAATCTTCCACACCATATGCTTCTCTCCTTGAAATGGAAAAAAAAAACCCAAAAACAAAAGAGCAAATCAGGAAATTGCTATTTTTTTGGAAAGTGGAGTTTTATATTATCAGTAAGTGTGTTGAGTTGTGGCATACAAAGGAGGACACAAAAGAATTCCACGCTGTATTTTTGATGTGCTATTGTTCGAAAAGTAATAACAATTTCAAAATTTGTAGATTCAATTTTTCTTTGTCATTTTATCGTGGTATTCATCACATAAGTTAGAAACATACACTGGCCTCTAATTACATGGAATCATGCTGTTGCGTTTTACTCAAAACCGTTAAAACGAAAACAGCATGAGATACAGAGAGAGCACACGAACTATCTCCTCTTGGCTCTTGCAGCAAATCACGCACTTAATCCTGATTTCTAGTACAATGATGAGTAAATCTCGCGAACCTACACTCCTTCACAGGGTGAATTGGATCTGATTTTACTTGGAGTGTCCTCTGGGCCCTATCGGTTGCCAATCCAATCAGAGTATCAGTGCGATCTTACGCCTTGGAGGGCATGGCATTTGGCGTTATAAGTCACTTCAAGATCACACCAGTCCGACAACAAGGTCAAAATATACATGTATATCCCAAACGGTTTTATTGGGAGCAAACCCCAGAGTCGAATTTATTTCATTAGGATACGGCCTTTAAATAGATTATTTTGACTCTGGGGAGACTAGTTCACAGATTTTCCAACTGATGACAGGCCAACTTGTTATGGTATGCAATGATGCATTCAGGCAATAACATGGAAACAATAGACTGACACCAAAGCCATGAAGTCATGGATCAATATCTTGACCTGGCTGAATGAGTCAGTTTCACACCTGTGCATAGCTGATACAGAAATAGCTGCAATTCACAGCATGAAAAGATTGACTACATATTGTCTCAATTGTCTCATGTTATGATGTGCTGGGGTCATGGAATGATAGTCAACACTGTGTTTATGTTTTGGTTTAGCTGTGAGTGCACTGAGGTTGGTTAGTTTAACATTCACAGAAGGTGTCACTATTGCCTAGATACAGTCTCTAGTTACAGACCAGTATCCTAACGGAACAATTCGTTAATAGAGAGGTCAAGCTGCACATTATCCCCGCATCTATACCTGTAAGCTTAAAACGTCACAGGAAATCACCTGATTCCCCTCAGTGGCAAACGTAACACTGGCGAGTTACTCTGTGGTGTTACGTTTGCCGCTGAGGTGGAATCTGGTGATTTTAGTATTCTTCTTACACGACGTGGGCAGCTTCTGTAATATCTCACTTATTACACGTTGATAATGTACACCAGAATTCAACTTTATGGGATCAAATTGAAAAAAAAACCTGCCTTTTTAAGAGGTTGAAAAGAGGATGAAATTAAAACAATACAATGCCACAGAATAGCTCAGCGTGGAACTTGTTTGAATCTTAACTCTTTACAAAATGTAGGTGGTTGTAAAATAATTCTTCAGATTTGTGTGTCCACCATATCAGCTCCTAAAATGGATTTCTTTTTGCGTCAATAAAATTTCACGCTGTTCACCTATTGTTCCAAAAAAGAAGAGGAATTCACGGACATTTCATCCTCTGCTCTGAATTTCCCATTTATTTCAGTAAAAGTTTCATGATTTTGCGTGTGTGACCTTGACCTTGATGCCACCATTTTGTTTGTACAGAGAGGTGCGCATGACTCTCTGCTTGTGTTTTGTGTCTTTTCTTTAAGTCATGGTCGTTGGGACTGTAATTGCTCTAAGTCCTCCTGGATTGCATGAGGCAGGGGAGAAATAATGACTTAAAAGATATTAATAGAGAGGTTAAGTTACACGTTTTACGTTAACTGGATGAATCCTGAAATCACCAGATTCCACCTCAACGCCGAATCACCGTGGCTTTGGGGATCATAGTGCAAAAGTGAGTAAGCACAACAATGCATGGGCAGAGTCTCTCAAGTCCGAAAGAGGAGCACCATGAGCCCCAAAAAAGAAAAGAAAGTAAGAAAGGAAGGATAGAAGGACAAAATAAGAAAGAACATAAAGTAAAAACAGAAAGAAAGAAAGAAGGAAGGAAAGAAAGAAGGAGGAAGAAGATGAAAGCATTGTTAGGTTTGCTCTTGGGATGGAATCTGTTGATTTACTAAGACTGACGTATTTTTCGTGATTTGACCTAATCGTTTAAATCTTCACTGTTATAAACGTAAAGCACCAAGGTAGAGAAAACGTGTAACTTAACTTCCCTATTGAGACAAAACATGGCCTGATGCTGCTGCGCGGTATAAACACAACCGGGAGAACCGTTTAATTGGGTTCATAAGGCAGGTCCCACAGGCTGATTAATATTTTATCACTTTTTGGCATCTTTTTAAATGAATAAATGAAAAGAACCGTTTCCGCCGCACAACAGGAAACTAGGAACACGCGACAGTCCTAAACGTGTCACAAAAACAGTTAAGGTTAATTTATAACTTTTAACTTCCCAGCCAGGAAACCCTTCTGAGAACTCACCCAACCTTGTTATGAGCTATACCTATAGTGAGCCATCACTTCGTGGTGATATGATCAGATGTTGCTGCAGGCTGTGCCATCCTGCTGTCCCACATAGGGCTGCACCCAATTTTACACCTTGGTCTGGTGAGGCTGTGATTTACCGAGACACTGCTTAACGTCTCCACTGACAGCACCAGGAGTCGAACTCAGATAGCTTGCTTCAAAGCGGATCTCGCTCGCCATTCGGTCACCCCAGAAAAGAAAGAATAGAAAAGAACAGAAAAGAAAGAATAGACAATCATTACGTAAAATAATCTAACGTTGACAATGACAAATAATGTAAAGTGAAATACATAACTAGTTTAACATTGTTTTACTTTGATTATGTTGAAATAGTTGAACTACAGCATTTAGTAACATACAATAAAAACATTATAATGTTTACACTGGTATAGATTCAGCGCTGCTTTGTTTAATTAATTTGGAAGATAGGAAGATAATTTAGTTTGAACTGGGTGCATAATTGGAAACGGGATTGAATTGAAAAGGTATTGTTTGCATTGCTTTCCTTTATTGCCTTGTAAAGTTATCCTGAATTAACCAAGATACATTCCACTGACCTTATAAAGAGAACAGGTCTTGTCACGAAGATGTAAAATCCAAAGAGTCTAAATAGTGAAGCTCTTTTGCGTAGCGTAAATTCTCAAACCTTGACGGAGCAATAAATAGTGAGGGTTCCGTGGGATGTGAGACGTGTGGGAGAATAGAAGGTTCCCAGCGCAATCATAGAAAACATCAGCTCAGAGCAACACCAGCCGTGCTATACATCAACACGCCACTTGATTAGAAAGTATCAAGAGATACACGGCCTGTAAATCTCTTATTTCAGTCAGAAAGTATCAAGAGATACACGGCTCCTATTTCAGCGAGAAAGTATCAAGAGATACACGGCCTGTAAATCTCTTATTTCAGTCAGAAAGTATCAAGAGATACACGGCCTGTAAATCTCTTATTTCGGTCAGAAAGTATCATAAGTTATCACGGCCTGTAAATCAAGTGATACACGGCCCTGAAATCTCTTATTCAGCAGAAATATAACATTCAGGTTACTAGAGCTGACAGCTGTGAGGTTGTTTGCAAGTTGCATCAGGGTACTTTGTGTAGAAGCTGCTAAGCTGTGTGCGGCCTGCGTGGGGGTTCCTTATTAGTCAACAAGAGCGTGTAAATTACACCGAGCTGCAACATCGTCATGCATGAGTGCACCTCGTGGTGTGTCTAATCTTTGGTTCAATTGTTCTACTGATGCACCTTATATGCCACAAAATCTATCCCATAATTTAGCAGTACTTTTCTCGGGGAATCGCCTAGCTACAACCCTGTTGTAGCAATAAGTGTTAAGAGTACTAGTAAAACCCGCTGGGAACCCAGCGGGAAACTCCCACCCCATGTTACGTCACACTATGTTACGTTACGTTATGCTACGCTACATTACGTCACGTCACGTCACCATCTACGTCATCACTTTGTATGCGGACTTACCCCGATGGCTGGGCTTTATTAAAGAGATGGTAGTTTTTTGAAAATGATAGCATCTATAAATTTCTATTCCAACTGGACAAGTTTGACAAAAACCCTACTCTAACTAACATGTGTACAAATGTAGCCGTACTATTGTATGTACAAATGTAGCCGTATTGTAGGACATGCTGTACTTGGGAGTGACAGATGAAAACATGTGTCAACTGAGTTGAACGGAAGTACTTCCTGCACGGTTACAGGGTCAGTCTGTCTGCACAGGAACACGTGTTTTATCCGTTAAAACACGTTGAGATTTTAATAATTTTAGTAGAGAACGAAATAATTTCACGTTGTGCTTTTGATGCGCTATCGCTAAACTTCTGATACGAATTCCGTGTTATTGCCGTTTCATTGAATAGTGTTTCAAATGTGGTTTATAACTTTAACTTGGCCTCCAGGAACGAAAGAACTAGAATTATTGCCCTGGTGGGCAATTGACTCTTTCGTGCATGTGCAAGTAATTACTGGGGCAAATGTCACCACTATGTCATGTCAGTGTATTGGGCTACTGCCAGAGAATGTACCAGG
>JBCAUI010346963.1:0-14987 GCA_038406195.1 Haplosyllis anthogorgicola | reverse complement strand
TTGGCGGGTTTGGGGGGGCGCCCCCTGCCCTTACGGGCCAAAATTTCTTCATTTCCATGCAGTTTTTGGGGATTTTTGCGCTAAAATCGGGGAAAAATTGGGGCGCCCCAAGGTTGGCGCCCCCCCCCCCCCACGAGAAATCCTGGATCCGCCACTGCTTTGTACGTTATCAACACAAATTGTAATCTTGCATCTTGCATTTAATTGTAGCATAACATTATACACTGGGATTTCTTTTAAAGGATGTGTCTCATGAATTTGACGTCAGAGCGGTTCGACTGGCGAATCCAGAAGAACGAGATAAAGTGTTGGAAGCAAAAGCAGGAGATCAAATTCCTGGATTTGTTTCTCCCTCCTCCCACGATTGCGTGTTTGCTGTCAAGGATAACTGGAACTGGATAGCTAAGTTAGTCGACTGTATCCAGGTCCATCTGAAAAATTCTTCCACTTATCACCAGGTACACGTTAAAAACTTATCAACTCTTGCAATTTTTATCATGAAATTTATTGTTCTGTATTTAAATCTAAAACGGCCGTTTCTTGAAACGCTTTAGGCAGAAATCTGAATTTGTACATTATGATGTGAAACCTTAATCTGTAAAGTTACCTGTATTTAAATTCTGTGTATTTTTTCAGTTCTTCCATGATGTAGATGAGACGGGGCAGTGGCTGCTGGAGGATCTCAAGAGACTGCATGATACTTTCGAACTTGCACCGCTTCAAGGAGACAAGAAGGATGCCGATAGACTTTGCAAAGAATTAGACGTTTGTATCTTTTTAATCTAAATTTGATCAACTTTAACATTGACAATTGATATCCTTTACACATGTGAATATAAAAGCTGTATACAAATGGTCTTTTCTCATTATTTACGAAAATACACGTAAAAATAAATTCATACCCTTAAATTCGTGTATCTTACACATTTACATTTTGATTTTATAGGAGATCGTTTTAGCTTTGAAACAATGGGAAACGAAATCAAATTTCATGTGGGATACAGCAGTTAAAGTTGTACCAGTCAATCTACGTACTCAGGGCATTACTGAACCAATTCCTATCAGAGCTATAGCTGACTACGAAACCGAAACGGTAGGTCATTCAAAAGGAAAGGAGGGGTCATAAAAAAGCAAGCAAATCGTTGAAATTGCATTCCATTTACAAGTTATACCAGTTGAATTCAGTATTGGAGGGATTCAATTCGCTAATATAAGTACTTTTTTCCAATATTTCATGTCTTATTTTACAGATCAGTGTTAGAGATGGGGAAGATCTTCTTCTTTTAGACAACGCCAAAACCAACATGTGGAAGGTAGGGGAGTTTAGTCATTTTCGATCTCTCTTGTCCATACATTTTCATTTTGCCATGGTTTCCTGTCTTCTGGTGTATTCTTAGGATGCTTTAAGAAAGTTAATTGTAGAATTAGATTTTTAATACCAACAATAAAAATGCATTTCAACCTGTGTTTCAGTTGAATGCTTTGTCACGAACAACAGACCTTAAAACTTTTTCACAAACTAATATTTTATTCCACCCCGCCATTGTGTGGGTAGACATATTTACCCTGTCAATAGATACTGTTACGGTTGTGTCTTTACTTTGGCATCATGCTAAAATCCTATTATAATAATACTGTCATAAAAGGATATCTCATTTTACATTAAATTGTCTTCTTCTGACTGACGTCTCGAATCGTTATTTTATCTTTTTTATTCCTCCATCTGTAAACATTACCGACAATACACTTTATATGCTCTTACTTTAAAATTATAAAACAAACTTGTGGGTAACTTTAACACGCTGAACAGCAGATGATAATTCATTTTTATATTTATCAATATATTCTTTATTATAATAGATTAAGAATTGTCGTGGTGAAGAAGACTACATTCCAGCTCTAGCATGTCTTATCCCCGGTCCAACCAAAGATGCTATAGATGCTGCTGTAAAGTAAGGACTTTTGTTTCAACTTGTAAATTCAATTATTCTGAAACTAAATTTAAAAACATTTATTTTTGTTTAATGTGATCTATTCTTTAACAGGCTTCGGCTTCAACTTCTGGCAGCTTGGACAACAACCCTAAAAAGAATCGGAAAGAGACTGATTGCCTTCATGTTGATGGTATTCAAACCTGTGTACGATGAGGACGAGGTAAACAATACATTTTCAGTCATGTATATATATAATCGGAATACACGTGTTCCTTTACAAATGAGATATTCGTGTTTTTGTTTTCATGTGTGTCATACATGTATATCAGTTACTAATAAGTAATTTAGGGATGACAGTTAACTAGATTGAAAGAATGATCAATTCATTATTTCAGATAAACGTCCTGAAGTCTATAGAGGATTTGGACAAAGCCGATTTGCTTAGAATTTTGGATTACATTGAAAACACACTGAAGGTTCACTGGCAGGATCATGAAGGTTTCATAGCTCTTCAGGAACGAGTTCTGGCTCTTAGAATGATTTTGGAAGAAGCTGGAGATAAGCCACTTGAAGGTATTTATCCTAAGATTTATTTAATCAGGCTACAATTTCTTCTAATTTTTGAATTGCAGCTAATTACAAACGAAAGCATCGTGAATATGTTTATCATACATTCATATTTTCTCTTTTTTGATTTGCATGACTTTCCTTCATTAGCACATCGTGAAAGAAGCATTGCATACGTAGGTTTAACAAGTCATAAAATTAGTGAATCAAACATGTACAAATGTATGCACTATTTACATATTCCTAACACAAACATGTAATTTCAGATTGATTTTTCTTTGTGTACATGTATATTTTTACACTATTAACTATCAATAGCTATCAATAGTATACATTTGTTTTTATAATATTTTTTAATTAACGTAATTAATGTGTTTGTTAATCAAGCGATCCTAGCGCACCTTGGGGCTAATGCAACTGATGGTAAAAATGATATTTTAAAGTAAAATAGCTGCATGTGTGATAGGAATGAATAACTAATTGAAAGATATATGCTGCATATCGTGTGTACCAATGCTATTTTTCTACCAAACCTTGATAATCATACTACTAACAAATATAAGGCTCAATTCTGTCACATTTGTGACACTTTGAACTCAATGACCTTTGGACCTTTGGAAGTCTTAGCCAATGACAGAACAGAATAATAAATTATGTTAATGAAGTCTCAGGGGAGATCGTCATTGGTTGAATGGCAGGTAACCGTCCAAAGGACGGGCACTGCCTAGTAATACAAATTTATATATGAAGTGTAGCCTGCAAGACTCCACTGAAACCACAGATTGATAGAAACTATTCGAGATAGCTTAAGTATCAGAGAGATTAGGGTGGGGAATAGCTTACAGATAAGAATAACGCATGATGTTGTTTTGCTTGTTCCCAGTATTCCTTTCCCTTTGTGGTTTTAACATCCAGTATTAAGATGTGTTTGGACCCACGTTATGAAATATATGTATTGTGTCCTTGTCCCGGATGTACCACTAACGAAACTATACAGCCGTTGTGTGTAACAGGTCATGCTGATCTCCCCTTCAGGAGTAGATCGGTAGTAACAGATTGAATTCAGCATTTAAAAAAATAAATTTATGACAGATTAATTCTAAAGCATGAGAATAGACTAAAACATATGAACGACAGAGTACTTTTAACAAATAACATTTTGCACGCAGATTTAACTTTAACTTTTGCACATTGTAAACTATTCGAGCATTACAACCGCTACGTTGCACTTTATGTATTAACACTTGGTTTGCAGAATGGATAAAAATTCTTCCTATTTTCAGATGCGGCGGTTTGTAAGGCTTTGGTTGTACAAATTTCCATCCTTGAGACAATGATGGAGAAATACAAAGTAAGTGGTAACGCGTCAGATGTACATGCATAAGTAAATTTGAAGCATACATGGATACTAAAAAGCACTGGGTTGTGCGTCGATGTAATGATATCGCTAAGTCTGTTGTGGCTAAAACATGATTTGTTTTTGAGTGCTATCAGTGAGGACTATGTCTGGGGAGTCCGGGAAGCCAATTGGTAGGGTTCTCGGATCTTCCCCTCGTAATGCCAAAATGGCAAGCAAATAACTTTCAAATAGTAGTTTTGCATTACCTATTTTACTTTTATGTATTTACTTTTTTGAAACATGAAGCAACTGTGCACATTTTTTTAATGACAGGACCTGTGGCAAGACTGGGAGAAGTACAAGGTGGCACTGGAATCGTCTCAGGCACCCGAACTTATGCTTATCTGTGACAAATGGGAACAACTGAAGTATGTCTCCAGGGATTACTTTTCAAAGTATGTATGTTATTTTTAACAGTATTATGTTAACACAATTAAATGAAATATTAAATGTAAACATACGACAAAAACGTTAGTAATACGTAATTTTAAGTAAATCATGAAGTAACGGTTTAATTAGCAATTAAAACTAAATTTATCACGAAAATTTTGTTGTGATCATCAATGTAACCGTCATAAATTGGTACTTGCTGCGTTAACATATTGAAGTTAATGCTCATTTTTATTCTCATAAAATGTAGCATATTGAAAGCTCACTTGCGTAGGTATGGTTTCATTCTTGATCAAATATTTAATATTTATCGTTTGCATTTGGAGACAAACATTTTCGGGATTACAAAGCAGTTTGGTAGGCTAACACAATAATCAGATATTGTTGTATGAGTGTAACTGACTCTATCTAGCCTCTTTTCGTTTCCAAAATTTAAAGATAGATTTCAGCATAGATTAAAATCATGACAAGTATTGACAACTGAAAAAGATAGCCCGCAATCTATAATCGATAGCACACCGATCTGAACAACAGATCTATCAGCTACCTTGTTTTATTCACGGACTGTAGATTGAACACTTTGTAGCTGAAAAATGTAGTCAACCAGAGGATCACCGATCTACACGCACACACCAGATGTCAATGCTAATTTTAATTTAATTGGTAAATTACCTAGTAAACATAAAGAAAGTCTACCATACTGCTAGCAAATATTACACTCTAAAAAAGATGTCTTCATTGAGTCTTCTACACATCTACTATCAATCTGAATTGACTAAATGTAACATTCTTCCATCAACATTTACATAGTTTGCACAATATTGGGTTACCTTCATTTACATTTGTTTCATTTTCACTTTTACAGATTATAATGTTTAAGCATGTTTTATGACATACAAATGAATATGATTTATGAAAATTAATGCTATTTGTGCATGAGCCACTTTTAAAATATAGAAATATATATATCCGCACATGCCTTCACAATCAATTTCCGGAATCTAACAGACAACAATAATATTTTATTTCGATCATACCAGTCTATTTTTGTAGCATTGAATAAAGTCTTATTGCTGGTGGTTTATCTTGTATATTTTGTAGGCACCCAAGCGTTGAGTTTAAATTGCATGATGAGAGTTTATTTCGCTGCCCATTGTGATTACAATACAAAATTACATGATGCACATGTTTCAGATTCTGGAAGACTGAGTTGCCTTTTAATGAGCTGGAGAAAAGTATTGCTGGGTTGAAGACGCTGACAATCGGAGAAACCAGTATTGAAGATACATCTGTTGGAGACAGCGGCACAGAACTAACCGATGGCCCAGAGGTCTGGTCATTTACCATTCCGTATTTACTATTATATTCGACCTGGCATAAGGTTTTGACTCCATTTAAGTGTTTGAGAGAACGAATTGATCAATAATTATTTTGAGGGACTTCAGACTTTATGTTCCAACGTTTACCTTTGTGTTTACTACTTTACAATAAGGTTTGATGAAGATATGTATTCAAATATGTATCTCGCGTTTTCGTGTATGACGAATTTATCACTTGATAGATTCTTAGTACCAAGGACGAAATTGTCTTCAAATCTCGCCCGATTTGCCGGGTCAGCCCTCAAGCCCTACGTGTGGTGTTGACCACAGGTGTCAACTACCTGCATACGTAGCTGCGTTTTCACTTCTGTACTTTAATCTATTGAAGGCAATTTCAGGAAAAGGTTTTATTATTTGCATGGTATTCTTTGTTGATATTCAGGACTTGTATAGTACCAGGAGAACGTATGAATACAGTTCTGTAGCTGCTCGTGATGGACACGTAGTTCCACAGAGAGCAAGGGGACTACAGTCTGTTGCTCATGGGTTCGGAGGAAACAGATCACAAACTGTCACAACCACAACAGTCGAAGGCACAACGGGAAGGGGTGTCCGAGGCCCAAGAGCTGCAGGCTCAACCACAACCACAAGGGTTGAGACCACAATGGGTGGGGGACTCAGAAGCCCTGGGGCTGGGGGCTCTTTTGAGCAAGTTACTGTAGAAACAACTAGGTCTTTACAAAGTAAACCACCTAGCAGAGGCCAATATGCTGTAGAAACTGAGTACACCATTAATGACCAGCAAGAGGTCGTTACCACAGATGGTAAAGTTACAGGGAGGCAGCCGAGGTCTGGTGAAAATTATGGTATCCACGAGGATTTCATCATCAGTGATAGCGGTGAACTGGTCAGCAGAGACGGACGAATTATTGGTCGACCCCCTAAAGAGGGAAATAAATTCGGTATTGATACAGATTTTATCATTACTGTACACGAGGAATATATTACGAAAGATGGCAAAATGGTGGGACGTCCCCCGAGGTTAGGTGACTACACCATCAATGAGAAAGGTCAATACGTTATCGGGAATGGTATCGTATTGGACCATGCACCTGACAGCGGAGAGTACATGATAAATGAATTCGGAGAATTTGTCACCAGAGACGGAAAGGTTATTGGTCACTCTATAGAAGGGTTCGGAAGTGGAGAGGTGACTTCAGATGAAGTGAACGTAAGTGGTGGCACCTCATCAGATGGCATGGGCAGGCTAACTACTAATGTACAAACAACCACTTATGTAAGAGGTGGTAATTTCAATGTAGGCGGAGCTGTGCAATACGAAAGAGGCCACATCACTGGCGGTGAAGGTTCTGCGGGACAGGGCGTGAGTGATACACGAAGATTTAACCATTGCCTGCTTCTTCTAACAGTTTTCCTTTGCAGGTCACCCACCCAAATACCCCACCTCAATGTTGGATTACATTTTTACTTTCATTCTATTTCATATTCGGTTTGCATTGTTTGTTTTTCATGCATTTTTTCGATGGTTTGCTTGGTTTATTCCCGGCATACTTTTTATAGTTGTGTCTGTTAAACCAGCAACGAAAGTTGCACTATATTTGTTGCAGGATCTTTAAAGGTCTTATTAGGTTCGCTTTGTTGTGACTAAATGTGTGTTTCAGATGTCAGATCTCACCTGGAGATTTTGATATATTTTTCTTGTAGCTTTTATCCTGTATTTTCTTTTGTGCCAATTTAACTATGCAGCATTCCTTGATAACCTTGTTTTATATACCTAAATGCTGAAATGTAGGGGATAGAAATAAACCCAATTCAATTTTATCAGAAGTAGCTGACGAATTAGTAAACATAATTATGCCACAAGTCAATTACATATATCGCAATACAAAAAACGCTTAATCTGTAACAGTTAAAAAAAACAAGTGATGAACAAAAGCATCCCTTGGAGAACTTTATTTTTCCTGAGCAAGCATGGCTATGAACAATGTATAAAACATAATTCCCACTTTTTAACAGATCCACGAGGCCATCAATGCAGAGACGGTACAAAGCGTACAAAGCGCTAGGTTTTACAATGGAGGTGTCCAGATGGCAGGCGAAGAGGGCTCAGAAGGCTTTGAGTCCATTGAGGAACACATGGTGATAGTAAGTTATTCTTTGAAACCTTCATTTAAATTTAAGCAACCAAATTCAAGTCCGTTTACCAATGCAAAGATAATGACACTTTTCTCAGTAAAAAATTAAATTTTTCTCAATGATTTATCATCTTCTACGTAATACAGACAGAAACTGGGTTAGAGAACGTACAAGCTGTGTCACCAGGAATGGTGGAAGCTGGACAGTTTGGATATGCATCGGAAACGAAGACGGCCGAGTCTGAAGAGATTAGACATCAAGAACAGTAAGCCTAAAACTTGTGTTTTCATGCAATAGTAAAATTTACTATCAAAAGTTATGCAACTTGTTCAGAACGTTGTTTGGTAACTTTCCAAAAAGTTGACTAACCCTCGGAGTCTGAAATGCAAAATAGGAATATGAAGGGCTGTACGAAATATTTTCACAAAATATTTATTTATCAAACCGAAAAGTTCATTTGTTGTTTGTAAATTTCAGGGAGATCAACAAGACTTTCATCATCAAGTCAGTCATTGATCCAAGAGACAACACCGAAATTTCCCTACAGCAGGCCATCATGGCTGGAATCATCAACCCGGAGACTGGATACTACATCAATCCTGATACGGAGGAGAGTAAACTCATCCCTACTGCAATGAATGAAGGACTTATTCGTGTAAGTGATTTCAGCATGACAAATGCAGTTGGTAAATGTAGAAGTTTTCACTTGTTAAAAAAAATTGTTACACACATACATAAGAACTACAACATTTAGTCGACATGTAATCTTATTTGACGTTTAATTAATGCAATAATACTCATATAGTTGAGATATAATTATTATATTCTACAAAATATTAATTAATCCTTTGTGCAGGTATCTTTCACCACTACAAAGCGTTCAGCTGTAAAGAAATCTTCCGTCGGTATTATAACGTTAAAAACTCTGCGAGAAAAGGTACCAACTATTTTACAAGTTTCTTTACATTCGAATTTTATTTTTAAATTTGTGTGAAAAACATTTTTAACATGTTTGGTTGGAGAATTTGCCATTTATTACTTGAACTAATATTGCTTCATATCTAATCCTTGTGGGTACAGTTTCTCCTAAAATCGTTGCCCCAACTTTGTTTCATTTTATTAATAGTCATTTTATTGTAATTTAATTAGGACAATGAGGTAAGAAAAGGGATAGAAATAATGACTATCTAAACTGTTGTATTTTTGCATCATGGTACTTAAACTTTGAAATTTGTTTAGCTCATTTTATTTTATCGGTATCTTCATGCTAGTAGGTTGCATAGACCTGTGTTGTCTTTATGGAAATGAATTCAGACATTGAATTCAGATCTGCATATTTAACGTTAAGAATATTCAAGGTTTGAATTTTTTGTAAATTCAAACCTTGCACAAAGTGCATCTGTGGCAATATGTCTACTTCATATATTTGTCCGTTGTTATGCACCAAATGTGCATATTCTGCTTTTTAAAATTTCATTGCATTTCACAAGTTAGAATCTGTTTTTTACAAAACATTGAAACTTGTGAATACACCAGTGAACCTCTTCTTAGATCTAGATTTATTGTTTAACAGAATCATGTTCTATAAAGTGCTTTATTTGCTTTATGTTACTTTTGTTGCTTACATTATGGTGACTATTTTGATGCATTTGTATTCGCAATCCCAATCCTAAGAGCTTAGTTAAATGTAAGTTATTTTATTATGAAGTAAGTCATGGTCCTGAACAAGGAAGTGCTGCGTCTGTGCTAAGTATCCGGCCATTGCTAGGAAATATATTTCATTCCTTGCGAAAATTTCTCAAAATGTACACGTGAACATATGCTTTTCCAATTTAACAGCAAAATGTAAATTACTTAAACAATGAAACATAACAACCGTAAAAGTAGAAGTACTACATGATTCAGGATATTTGAATTAAACATTATCAACTTTTTCCAGTTGAGACCATTTAAGGTCATCTCAGTGAAGAACACCGAGACCAACACCAGTGTATCGGAGAGAGAAGCTGTACGACAAGGCATACTGGATGACAATAGAGTCACCTACACCGACAAGACAACAGGAAAACAAGTACTCATAGCAGATGCTATACAGGTGAAGTCTATTAACATCAACTTTTTTGTGTCGACCCTGACGGTACAACTGAAGTTATCGTCCACACCAGCTCTTTTTATCAACACATTCAGTGAATGCACTGTTCGATTTAATCTTCCAGACAATTTCAAGAATTTCATATTTTATGGCTAATTTCAGGCAAAGTTAGTAGAAGTTGAATATACGGGTCCTGAACCAGAACCTGAGATCGTGTCGCAACAATACGCTGTTAGAGCTGTGGTAGATACCCTGCAAAAGAAGGTAAGTGTCACACTGAACATTCACACACACGTACGCACACACATACACACATACGTACATACGAACATACGTTATGCATATATTGTAAATTTTCAGGTAATTACCTTCAGTGAGGCAGTAAAACGTGGAATTATAGACAGAGATACTGGCAGTTTTAAGGATACCAGTACTGGTAAGTGTTTGTGGAAATCGTGAATAAGAACTGACGTTTAGTGTTTCATTCATTTAAAATCCTGAATGGATTAGATCATTGGATTTCGCGTTCACACGTTGGAAAGGCATAATGTAGTTTTCAAAAATGTATTATTAAAATGAAGGCTAATTTCCACACCGTTCCTCTTTTGACACTTTAAAAGAAAACATCTACATTTGGCTTGCTCTTTGATTTAATTGTAAACTATTCCAGGTAAAACCATGTATGTTGGAGATGCCATCATGAGAGGTTTCCTCAAGGCTCGAAAACTGGATGACGCAAGAGGTCTGAATATCGACCCAAGAAACAAAGTGGTCATAGACAAAACCGAGTCTATTAAGAAGAAACTGTTGAAACCATTGGGTGTAATTAGTGCATTCAAAAAGGCTGCAGCATCAGCCAAGAAATAAACTTCTGAAATAGATATTAAGATTGATCTATTCTAGACCATGTTAATCTGCAACTTTATTCACAAGAAACCTAGAAATTTGACAATACGCTACTCAGTGACTTTCTTATAACATGTCTGCTGTATTTA
This sequence comes from Haplosyllis anthogorgicola, assembly GCA_038406195.1. NCBI lineage: Eukaryota > Metazoa > Annelida > Polychaeta > Phyllodocida > Syllidae > Haplosyllis > Haplosyllis anthogorgicola. The sequence continues at coordinate 4,134 of JBCAUI010346963.1, read as the reverse complement.
TAGTTCACTGGAATGTCTGAAATACCAACGCCGTAATGCAAATAACCTTTAAACAGTGGAAATGTGTAAATTGCCACCTAATTACTGAATAGACTTGTCCCATCAACACTAAAACGATGTAAAACCGCAGATAACTACTCATATTGCTACTTGTACATATTGTTATCATCATTCTTAGCTGGACATACTTGTTATCAGAGCACAATATGTTACAGATGTGTTTAAATTACCACAATTTCATTTGTTAAAGTGTTCCGAATTGCTGTTATGTTTAAGAAGAAATAGATCGAGATATGACCGATATTGGTATGTGGTGCTTAAATTTATTAATTGTGTACAAAATTTTGATTCCGTCTTTTATCATTCCCAGTTATTGTTGAACAATAAGAATAAAAATTCGTGACGTTTAAACTTTAAACCATTGATTTAATCAAGTATTTAATCAAGTAACGATTTCTCGTCGTCAAATTGAACGATAAGCAAACAAAATTGAAAAGTCTAGATATCTCAAACACATTGTAAACAAGTTGTTTTAAATCTTAATGTTCTTGGCTGCTTGGAAACATATATTATAAACCATATTTAACATATATTCAAGCTGATACATTCCTGCAGTGAAAATGTAAAGAAGATATGAATAACCTAACAAATTCACTGTACTAACAAGAGATACGTATTGCTATACCACATTTTTATTGTATTTTGTTTATTTTGATCTAATTTTTATTTCAGTATGCGACATTAAATCTATGCATATTTTAAACATTAAAGGTGCTGAGTGATTTTATATCAATAAAGAAACCGTAAACGTTCCTGTTTATTATTCATTTCTTTAACACATTCATATGAAGATGAATAATATGTCAGCTGTGTAAATTTCAAAAAGTATGAAGCTTTCCTAGATTGGTTTGGTAAAACAAATTAGTAACATTGACCTTCTTATCTGTAAATGCGATAAACAGTTCTTAACTTGTAACAATGCCAGTACTTACTACTTTGACCTGGTTCGCGTCAGGCATGATTTCAGGTTGCCTGCTTAGATTCTGGGATGGTATCCGAAGCTGAATTTCACTTGTTGCAGTGTTGTTGATTTCGTCATTCAGACTGTCTTGCCTAAATCCGTAGGGAAGATTGATCCTGTAGTGAGGCAGAGTTTTGTTCCCGATCTATATTTGTGAGAAAAGGATGATCACGTGTGTAGATCTTTGCATCTAAGCATTATTTTGGAATTATTTGTTTAGTATAAAAGATATCTCTTACCTGAAGGTTGGAGGTATAATTTGCTAATAATTCATTATCAACCTGCATACTTCTCAAGCGTTTTCTCATTGGAGGCCTCAATAGTTCTTCGTCCGCAAACGATCTAAATACCAAGTTGGTCGAGTGCATGTGTGATTGTTTCGACGGGCGCATTTGTGAAAGTATCAACTGGTAGGGTACAAAGTGTATATTACAAAGCGCGATTTCATAGCTAAAATTGTATTGATGGTGAGCTGAACTGCAGTGGCAAAGCATAGGAATTTTTTGCCGCCCCACAGTTGTGGCAGCACCTGACAGGCAATAAACACAAGCTTCAAAAAATCATCCCTACTGCTGGATGTCTGCATGTGTGTGCATATTTGGATGTGGGCTCTTATTGAAATACGAAACTGAAAGGTCGAAAGTTTCTTCAAGATATAGACTATATGAATGTACTTAGGTCCTGGCATGCTCGAAATAGTCTGTGAAGGGTTCCATCCATCGCCATAGGCATCCAAGGGATAGGCGGGCTCAGCATGCTTCGGTATGTCTAAACCCTACAAGGAAGAACCCTGACCATATAATTTCACATCTCTGTTTGGAGAATGCTGTATATATATAGTATTCAAAGCAGTATTTTTTTTATGCTTGTGATAAATCAGCTTTACACTGATAGAAAACTTGAACCAGTCTAGAACGGAGAAATTTTAAGCAAAATTTGTATTGCTTTCGGTGTACGCAATCTTACTTTTATTTCCACTTCTGCCGCTACTCTGAGTATCTTCATGCCGCTCAAGGTACCGAACATAAAAGTACAAAGCACGGTCGACCAAGCCATAATGGCAGCGGCACCAGCCAAGTTCCATCCAAGAGACTAAAACAAGAACAAATTCCATTAATTTTGGACAATTTTGCATTGTACTCTCATTTGTGTGGACAGTTAAAAGTGGAATTATTTTGTTCCGAAATGTACAAATTAATGTAATTTTAAAGGCTAGACTATTATATTATAAATAATCGTACTAAACTAAACGGTCTTTCACAGTTGAAATCTAAACAGTTTGAAGAAAAAAAATCATTTTTACCACAAAAGCGGGTTTATTTCCATTGTAAATTATTCCGTTTTCTCTGGCAAATAATGGTGTAGCGATTACTCCCCAAAGTCCGCCGCACATGTGCACAGCGACTGCATCCAAAGGGTCATCCACTCTTAGTTTTAATACCAGCCAACTACTCCCTGTCAATTAAGTATTGCTTGTCAACTATTTCAAGTAATTTATTTTGTAAATATTCTTTTGGTTAGTGCGGTTAAATATGTAAATCCTGTGTGATTGAGATTCATTTGATGAGCGCGAGTGGCTTTGTTCTAGAGAAGATAAACAGACATCTATCTCAAATATCTAATATTTTGGTACCTAATTCTACAAGTTGCCTAATTTGCTTTATTTTCTCGCCTAAATAGGTAAATTTACCTAGTTAACCTAAGTTTCTTGTCTAATTGCGCACATTAGAAAAATGCCTGATTAAGAAAACAAAATAAATTTATAAGAAAATTGTTGAATAATGATTACCCAGATATATGATGCCTGCTATGGTTCCTGTGACGCATGCTCCCCATGGTTGCATGACATTACACCCAGCACATATAGACACCATCCCTAGAAAATTAGAAAAGTCATTTTTAGGAACTAAGTGTAAGAAAGTAAACGCTGATTTACAGGTACATGGCCCTGGCAATAGTAAAATTATTCTTTCCCTCTAGACAGCATGACATGTATTTTGTTGTTAATGATCATTTCAGTACAATTCAGTGCAAATAACGCGTTAGCGAGTAAATCCATCGACATTTCAGCAGTGTGAGTCCTGGTAAATGGTGTGCTGACTTGCCATTAGTTCCTTTGAACATCCTACGTACAGGCATGCAGCACAAGTTCAGTGTTAATTTTGTATTACTAGGATGTTATCCGATCACTAATTATTTTGTTAATGTCAATTTATAATGTGTTAAACAGCACAGGGAATTCTTATCAAAACTCTGAAGCGTAAGATCACTTATTTCTTGTCATGATAGCGAAAGAATGTGTTTGTTAATTTTCTGCTGATGATTCAGTTTGCAAGATGAAAATGTGTCTTCTTAAGATTTACCAGTGGTAATTAATTCTTCGATCGTCTACAAAGTGACTTCACTTGAGGTAAATGTGAATGCGTGCATGTATAGTTAATGCAAATCAATCAAGAGACCGTAACCGCTGGGTGACGATAAAATTGATTTAGAAACACCATGCCATCTTTGAAGTTCAATATATTATCAATCATAAACGGCCCTGGCAAAATCAAACAGTAGGGAACAAAGTGTAGCGTGCACTTATTGCCCGTCAGGTGCTGCCACGATAGTGAGGCAGCAGAAAACTCCTATGCTTTAGCATTGCAGTTCAGCACACCATCATATAATTTTAGACATAAAATCGCGCTTTGTATGTCATACTTTGTACCTACTGAGTCAAAGGCTTCAGTTTAGTGTCATGGAGTGACTTTTTAATAAAATAGTTCATCAAGGGTTAAATTCAAAATCTGTATTGTATTGTATCATCTATTTAAATCAGGGCCATAATCCACTATAGTATTTCATAGTATTTTGAATTGAAATAGTATTTCTTTTGACCACAGGAGACCAAATTCCCTGTCCAAGATGGTTCCAGTTGATTTGTTACAGATTTGGTTCATTGATTTCAGTCACAGGTGGCTGAATCTGCTGTATTGTTACTGTATCTGGTGCCTGGATGCCCCAGTTACATATCCTAATTGTCCTTATATGGTCATATGCATAGAAACCATGTTTCTAGGGAGAAATGCTACTGTAGGGTTCCAACATGATCATTGGTCATGTGTGGCTCT
>JBCAUI010346852.1:0-14989 GCA_038406195.1 Haplosyllis anthogorgicola | reverse complement strand
CAGAATCAGTCCCAAATGCCTTAAATATTACATTATATTCACATTCAGTCCATATTTCATGCCAGAAACCTGTAATTAATGAAATACTTCACGTTCAATTGCATATCTCTATATATTTTCCTGTACCAATGCTCTTAAATATTGTCTGTTTGTAATTGTTCAGTTTTTTGTCCACATTGGAACTAGTGTAATAAACATTGCAAAGAAGTAATCATTTGTTTCTCTCATTACTAAAACCTCTAACCCCACCGTGAGAAGAGCAAACCTCGACATCTCAATAGCAGCAAATAATAAAATTTCGAAAGTGTAATGAGGAATTTTTAATTACGTAAGGTAAAATGATCTTTTAACAAGCTCCATTATGTTCTGCATTTTTCAAACCATTCTACCAGCTTTACTGGGAAATGTTTGGTTAAGCGTCAGTGTATTATGAAGCAGTCTACAAAATGCGACTTGTTGAAACTGTATGAAGCTATTTGTATTTTAGGTTTATTTTGGTTGGAACCATCGTTACATTACTGTAAGTCCTACACACTTACATTGTTCGACTTTACTTTGTAGTTCTCTGGTGAATAGGAGAAAGTGACAGGACAAGGACTCGTCCATTGTTCACCTGAGTTATTTATCTTGAAAATTAATCAATAGCCATTTGTGGAGCATCCTTTGTTAAATTTCAGCCTGAATGCATGAATATTTACAAGCCATGTAAAAAATAATGAAATAAGATGATGAATAGCAAACAGAAGAACAAAGAGTTAATGATAAAACATACAAATACCACTTCAGGTAAAAAATTGAAGATCCCGCTTCCTAACCCTCAATATATCGACATTTCTTGTCCTTGAAAATGGCCCATGTTATTTGAGCTAATTCTTATAATAGTTTTTATTTGATGGAAGCTGGATCTGCTAAAAGGTTGCTCTTAAGAGGAATGTCTGATTACAAAGAGGCATCTTTGACCTGGCATTTCCTGCATGTCTCTGCAATTTGATTATTATCTTGCTATAGATTAAAAATGAGTCAAATGAAGTACAGACATGCCAACCGCTCAGTAAGTCATGTAAAATGGCGATGGTTTCCTCTGCATGTTATCTTTGTATAACTAGTGTCCTTCTCCAGTATTGTTTTCAATGAAACTTCCTTTGAACTGATTAGAGATTGTGTGAGAAGTACTGATGTGGTTATGTTAATAATGATGTAGCACAAAAGTACATGATGACTTGCGTATTCTTTCATAAGAATCTGAGAGCAGGTCAAGGTACCGAAGTAAGCTGAAGAAATGTCATTTAACTAGAAAACCGATCGCAGGAAACTCAACTCATTCACCTTACACGCCTATTTTTAAACGCCTAACCCTGTTAGTCCTAATCAAAGGTATCTCCTCACTTGGAAATGGGGAATTCTCCAGATCAGGTCAGACGAGGCGAGGTGAGATGATATGTTGTGGATGATACCACTCAAAAGTGTTGCGTATTAGGTGCCCAAACGTTGGCAAGGGTGCCTAATAATCGACACTTTTGAGTTGTGTGGCTTACTCATGCACAGTCGGTTAAACCGAAGAAAGTGTGGTGAAAACGGTGAATTGTCCACGCCTTTTCTTTTGTTTAAATGACTACACGCGGTATGATATCCAATATAACAATGCAGATTGATTTTGGGATCCACAATAGACTAAAGTGTGCAACAGTAGGAAGTCAACTTACATTGGCATTACTCAACAGGAAGAAAAAACCACATAGGCGTACAACATGGTTATGCATGAATGCACCTTGTGGTGTGCCAATGCCGTGCCTAGATAATTACAAAATCCATCCTCCAATTTAGCAGTATTTTTGTCGGCGAACCACCTTGTAACAATTCTGTTGTATCAACAAGCAACAGATATTGTCCACAAATTTCACACACATTTTGTTGCACAACATGCAGCCAGATGAAGCGGTTGGAAACGCAATGAGTTCTAAATTAGGAGGTAGATGTTACATAGTCTGTCCAGCAATTCAAAGCAATCAGTGACGGAGGTAACGACGATCTTGATGACATTTCCTTACATAGCTACATTTTTCCTAAGGGACTTCAAGACGTCGTACTAATGCATTTCTTTTCTGAAGTACCACTCCACCCCGCGGTCAACACTCAGTAATAATTATGGGCTGGATAATGAACTCTAATGTGTATCAAGATCGGTGAATTATGGTCTCAAGCCACATGTGACGCTATGTTCATTGACCTCCCTCAGTTTACAGCTATTAAGTATATGCGATATCCTTGTTTGCAATTTAACAACGGAGTCATCGACGTTCCATCCCAAGGAGTCTTATATTTTGCGGCGAACGAACTATAATTGTTGTCCAATTTTAACTTCAAACGGCTTGTTACGTTTAAAACTAGAAGCATCTATTTTTTTTCTTTGTTTGTAAACAACATTTGAATTAATCTGTTTGGGGGGTTGGGTGACAGCTCAGATTCAGTGAAATATGTACTAAAATTTAGGTTTCCTATTTACAGGGTAGCATTTACCTCAAAAAAAATTTCACATAGTTTAACCAGTCAACCCTAAAGACTCAATTATTGCTTGTAAACAACCAAATCAGATAGAAGCTTCTGACTATTGACTTTAATGTCTCATTTCTTTTACATTTTACAAAATGGTGATAAAAATGTCTCTATCCGAATGTATATTTTAATAAACAGGAAGTCCTTAATAGTATTTTGCTACACATTAAAAATGCAAGGGCAAAACCGATGATGGTATTTCTTTGTAGAAGAAGAGACTCAACTATTATCTCTGAAGACCATGGGTAATTTAACATAGCACCTATAATTGCAGGACGTGCCATCACACTGTCATCGTAAAACACGGTTACAGGTGCAATCAAATGAGCTCTGGAACATTTTCATTATCAGTTCTCTGAGCCTTTCATCCTTTTCCCTTAAAGTTAGTTTAGTTTTTAAAAAGGTCAAGAATGCATGGTTATGTATTCTTTCTGTATTTTAAAGCTATATATCGAATTGACAAACGTTTCTGTGTAAACGATAATCATAAATGGAAGGCAGTGTGAAGCTCAAAACATTGCAACCCGCAAATGTGTGAATACATCGTGTGATGTATAACTATGGCTGAAAACTAAATGGACAGAGTTCTGCTGTCTTTTATGGAGTCTGTTTGGACTACAGATAAACTCCCTCCATTGAGGCCTGCAGATGGGTCTTTTGAAAATAATATAAGCTGAAATTCAAAGTGGCTCCTCTGGTCTGGTGGGATATGGAGCCTTTTGTAAGAACTTAATGACTGTTTAAGTCCATTCCGGACATGCTGGCACCAATGCAACAATACTCACTAAATATCTGCATGAATGCTCGGAGTAAAGGTTTGTTTGTATGCTATAAATTGTTGGTACATTGTACTATGACCACAGATACTTAATTTACAATTGGCACTTGGTAAAGCAAAAGGGTAAGACAAATTCATTGCTACTCTGTGCAGACCTTTCCGCTTTTAAGTTAAACTGGAGCAACTGCACAACGTTTTGCAATGTACTAGACTAAGAAATAGCGTTATGGTCCAAGATAATCTTACAAAGGAAAACGACTAATTAACCTGTAAGAATCCCTGAAACAATGATTGATCATTTACTCATACATAAAACCCTGGGGAATGAATATCCAATGGAATGGGCTTACGTTTCTGACAGAGACGATGGACAGCTTTTGTCAACCGCTTGGGAGAATGACTACTTTCCTGGAGCTTATTTTGCACATTGGACAATGTACGTGGAGGATATTGGACCTGTTAAAAGCCTACTTTGTTTGGCTTTACACAAATTCTTTCTTAAAGATATGGATTTTCGTCGAAGAATACCACGAGAACAGATCTAGATTTACTTGACATACGTGGCATCCGTACAGAAGGTATCATCAGAGGAAATAGGATATTCCGGAATCTTGTTTCTTATGTAGAAGAAGTAAAGTGGAAAATTCAATTTTCATTTGAAAACCTCGTCTGGTTTTCGTTGCAAAAGTAAGATATTGGTCGTAATGCAATAATAGTGAATCTTACCACATTCATCATGGATCTATTGGCTCATCGATTTTATATTTGTTCTGCTGTCGGTTCCAAATTTGCTTACTGATAAAGGCAGGTGAAATCGGTAATCGTGTAGATATCCCACACAAATCATTTACTGGAGATAACATTGATTTCCTCTGTTGATAAAAACTTTGCAGAAACGACGTTAAACAAACCCTAATCCTATTTTTGTACAAGATAGTACCGTCTACGTTTGAACCATGTTTCGAATGGAAAAGACATTCGTCATGGTGTCTGTGTTCGAAATTTGATCAATGACGTGGTCGTGATGTAACTTCACAAACGCAATTTACAAGTGTAGGCGTTAGGTTCGCACCTCGGGAGCAACAACGCAGAATCCGGCTCAGGCACCGTTGTAGCGGGAATTTTTTTTACCAATGGCCCCATCTTTATTGTAAGTGACTGCTGCTTGTGTGCTACCTTAAATACTGGAGACAGTAGCGTATAGTAAGAAGGGTATTAGCTGCTATCCTTTGGCCATGTGCATCCCGCGCATAAAAAACCCAATATTTTATGCACATTCTAATATAAGTATGACGATTGTATTCAGCTATGTGTTATGCAACATGTGGTACATGTCAGATAGTCAGTAGCAAATTGTCGCCCAACGGAATCTCGTTTTCTTTGGCCTTTTGTATGACAACAATAAGCTTCTATCCTAGTCTTTGAAGTCCATGGTTACGAAGTAGAGAATATTTACGATACAAAGAACAGTGTCTTGCTAACGTTTTATTACCATCAAGTAATTTTATGTTGTTGATGTGTACTTAGAATGTTTACATGTCTAGTTTATTATTAAATGAATATTTGTTGACCCTTCCAGAGTTCAGAGCTTAATTGCTAGAAATGTACCCCTTTTGAGATCTAGTACATTGGACGAACTTGGTCTGATGCAACTGAATGCAATTTGTTCCACGTCTATTCAGTGCCAATAATTACAGACATCCGTTGGTCATCATTTGGCCCAAGTCGAACCTGATTAAGGTGCAAATTGACCAACAAGTCCGGTCCTTCTCTCGGGATCCATAATAAATAAGGCGTGCTATTGCTACAGTTAACGAAGGAGCTTGATTTTATCACTTGTAATTTACCAGCTAAATTGAGTATCGCATCCCTGATGAGCTATTTAGTCACGGAAGGTGGAAAAGAAAGAAGAAGTAGGTTAAGTAAAAACCCTGGTCAAAGTCCGGCTCATTTGAAATCGTTTAATTGGACTGTCTAATTATTTAACGGTTATAAGTTTAATATTGCCGTACATACCTTCAGGTAGTTGTGTTTCCAGGGCAATCAGCAGCAAAATCAACAACAAGCCATATTAAATATGTATAGTTGTCTAACGGATTTCTTCGCTTATAAATGTTCCGAGCAATATCTGTGAACATCCCTTGTTTATAATGAACTTCTGATCTGATAGTTGGTACTGGTAGAGTTAATTTCATTTTACCTTACTGCAAACATTACTTAGTCTGACAGCCAATTTTGAATACAAAAGAGATTTGAAAATCGATGTTGAATGGGTCTTTCCCAAAAAAGGGTGTTGAGTTTGAAACATTGGCGGATCCAGGGGGGGGGGCGCCCCCTTCATTTTCACGCAGTTTTTGGCGATTTTTACGCAAAAAGTGGGTAAAAATTGAGGCCCCCAAAGTTGGCGCGTTGGCACGTTTCCCTTTTCCGTTAACTTGCTTGAAAACAACATACTTATTCCGTTTTGACTAATTATGAAGGCTCGCTGTATACATAAAGGACTTCATGCATTTTTTAAACATTTACGCCATCAAGTTAAAAATGACTTCATAATTTTTTGTCGGCAGCCAAAGTTTATATACCAACTCTTGTCCAGTATTGAGACTGAAAGATGTACTGACAAAAAACTCATTGCGTAAACAAACCAAGGTCTTAAAAATATTCTGGAAACGTGGCATCTAAATCTTTACAGTTGTGTAATCCTATCCGTGAATGGGCTTTTTCCTCGAGTTAAGCTTCTATTTATGGGAGGTGGTCCCCATAAGCTTCTTTTTTCATGGATTTAAGAACAGTAAGAAAAGACGTGAGATACTCATTTAATCTACATGCACCAAACTTTCTGTGTTACAGAAATAAAAAACCATGAGTTCGAATCGAACAATCAGAAAGCAATTACGACCATTAAACATTGTTTTAAAAGTAAACACATATAACAGTGATATCAGTAGATTTCAATGGCATCGTCTGGTTAAAGTTGCTATCAATTTAGTGTGCTCTTATCATAAGAAAGATATGAAACTTCACTTCTAATAATTGGGACAAGCGAAAAGGAATCCCAACATCCCATCCCATTATGGATGATTCAACAGGGATCAAGGAAGAAACAGATCACCAGAGCCTACGGACAGAAGTGTCCTTATCACTGGTTACTGAACTGTGTTAAATTTAATTATTGACCCGTGGTCGTCTGTTTGCTTTCGGCTATGGAAACTTTCTCACGAACATTAGACTTTGAAAATTGATCGCAAAGCTTGTTGCTTATCTTTCACTAGTGTTTTCGGCTTCGAGCGATTCCTTAGTGTTGCAAAATATTTTCCCATACTTAATTAAGGTACATAATGTCCTTGGTTGAAAACACACAACATGCAAATCATATTTTTTCGTTTTTACAAACCACGCTCTGTATTTAATGTGCTGCTCAAAAACGTTTATGACTTGCGTGAGTACAATTTAAAACTGCATTTCAAAAATTTAGTTTTCGTGCCACAAATCATTTGACGATAGATTCCTCAGGTAAAACATAACTTATCCATTGATTACTTTCATAGACATGGGAAACCACTAATGACAACCATGTGCGCCTCTTTTCCTTCCGCACTAGGGGTAGAATCAGTGACAAAGACACTGAATGCTGCATTGCGTGTCACACGCCGAAAAACAGAAAAACTACATTACAGATTGTTGTTATTAATCACTGTGACCTCGACCAAAACTTCCTTATAATGTTACTTTAAGAAGGTCCATCACATTTCCTGTCTTGAACAAGTAGCAATTCACTTCATGAACACATTTCTCTCGTATTTTAATGATCACGTATCGGTCACGTCTACATTAGCAAGGTGTTTTGGTCAGCATCTTTGTTATTGTTCAGGGAACCTTGCTTCCACGTAGTTTAAGGCGGTTTGAACAAAGAGAGCTAGGAAGTAATTATGGTCTTTACTGCAAGACCATGTCTTCCACAAAGTCATGTCTATGTCAACTTTGTTAAACACAAGAACCCTGAATTTCATGATCGAAAAGGTAAATCAGTAATTGACATCCGATGTGGCCATTATTGGTAAAAACAACGGGAAATACATGTATATGTAGTAGAATGGGAAGGGTTGATTAACCAAAATTGTACCGTTATTCAGGGTTTCAAGGGATAATATTCTCCCACGAATTATTCCTGCAAAGGAAACACAAGTATATTTTACACTTAAACTTACACTTAGTGTATTTACGTAAGAGCAATGAAAACATACCAAAGTCAAATTGCATACATATTAGTTTGCATTATCTGTACTTTCATTTCCAAATATAAGTACGTTTATATTACACAGACCAAGCAAGGAAAGTTCTGTACTCTCTCCATTCAGTTGCAATAGTATTCTTAACGCGAACAGAGACAGGGAATATATCAGCTGGCTTGTACCAGATAACAAACATCGTGTGGACATTTATGGACTGTGTATGAACTACTGATAAGCTTACCCTATTGGAGCTTGCAGATGCTTCTTTTTGTAAGTAATGTGAAATATGAGGCAATAGAGTTCTCAGTCTCCGCAGGCATTATTGCCGCTGTGTTAGAACTCAATGATTGTTTATAGATGTTTGTAACATGTTTAAGGGCAGCTAGAAGAACATAATATTATCCTATGGACACTTGAAAAAACTTCATAAATCTGTCCTTGAAACAGAGCTGTAAAAATGTACAGTAGGATTGCATTTGGTTGACAACGAATAGATAACATTGAACATATCTACTGAATAGTCCGATGATATTTCTTTAGGTTAAGGACAAAATAATTTGACTTAGCCGTTGTTCAATTTGTTTATTGTAAATTAGATTGTGTATGTAAAAGTAATCAAAGGATATAAGCAAGCAATATTAGCTGGATGCAATAGGATAAACATCGCGAAATATAGTTTTAATTTTATTTTTTGAATTAAGCACGGTCTTAAATCATGCATTATCGTTCTCATTCTGTTGTACTTCTAAAAGAGAGTTGAAGCAGCTTTAAAAAGTCTTTGCTGCAAAAAGTTCATCTACACGATTGGGTATTTTCTTCCGGACGGACAAATGCAGACAGTTTTGGTCCAGGCAAATATAGATCTGTTTGAAATTTTCAAAATTGAAATATACCCAGAAATATACGTACAGTGATGCAGAAGGAAAGAACACTAATGTGACTAACATAGTTCGTTCTATTTTTGTCTTAGTAAACATCCCTTAATCATCAATTGTGCCTACACTTTGACTTGATTAGGACGCAAATTGGCCAAACAGGTTCATAAATTCAATTGAGATCAATAAACATTCTAGGTTGTTGCCACTATGAAGTAAACATTGATTTTATGACTTGTAAATTACAACCAATTTGAGAACGAACCTCATTTGAGCAAACATCCCAGAAGAGTCATAATCATACAGTATTTTGTGAGCTATGGGGGTGGGGTTCGTAAAGCCAGCCAGATAGATGTGATGAATCTCAAGATACTATGAAGCTAGATTCATCCACGTTTCCTTTTACAAACTCATTAAAAATTTTATATTCTTCAATCGGAAGTTGATGTATTATTGTATGCACAAATCACCTCACATGGTCTCTTATTTTATTTTATTCGATTTTGTAAAGTTACAGGCTTACATGTCCTACGCATAAGTGAAATGGGATAATGACAACAGTCAGGTCATGGAAATAAATTGAGTTAATGCATAACGAGCTAAGCAAGTGCTGACTGTAGATTTTTAACCTCGATCATCACAGGCAAATTAGGCAAATTTACATTCATAACAGTAGGCGACGCGCTTGATTTTTTACATTTCCAAAGTCGGTTTGAAACTGAAACTTGGACAGAACTTACTACACTTGATACACACTTGTAAGTGCATTTTATTTCTGCGTCTTTGTTGTGCTTTGTATTTCCGTTGCTATTCATACCAGTCCATTAGCTCCTTACATACTTTTCTTACATCTTTTATTGATTTTCTTTTTATAAAGCGTCTTTTCTCGGGAAACATATTGAAATTGCCACCTGATGCACCAGTTAGTTACTTATTATGTGCCGCGTGGTTTTATACAGCGGGTTTACAGCTGTTATGCTGCGCACGGCTTAAGGGGGCACCGCATGTATTTTACAGTAGTAAGACATCTAATCTGTTGTAAAAACGTGTTCTTATTCCAAGCACAAGAAAACTGCAAACGATTCAAACTGATGTAGCCAGACATGCTTCACATGAACAGAATTGCTCTCCTTAACACGTTTCGTTTTGTAGAGGACACCCACAGCAATGCAGATGATTGCTGACCATGACTTCCAACAAGATAATGTTGGTAGCGCATAGCAAAAATAAGACCTGGTGTGTAAACTTGTATGACAATATTTTCTGATGTATTATCATGTTCAAACTGTCAGTCTCTTGACCTCCATGGTTAAAAGCTTTTAACTGAATGCAATATCCCTCTTTGCCTTTTAACAGCAACATTGTCTAAATTGTCTACATAGCCACGGGCTATTGTGCTGATCACAGGTTCATAAATAGGACACGTGTGGTACATCTTGACGTACCTTTGCATGGTTGTCAAGTTGTTTGGAGAATTAAAATATATTATGGTCAGTGGGGATGTCAGGCACTATGTTTCTTTGTGGAACGATATATATGTGGTAAGTAACTAAGCCGTGGTGCGGTGTTACTGGCTCTCTGACCGGCTGCGTATCGCTTAGTAGGTCCTATCTCTGCGGCTGCTGGGGCTCTAATGCCTCGTGCGGTTACTATCTGGGGTGTTTAGGGGCGGAGCTTACGTGCTTAGCCCATAATATCCCCGGCATATAATCCAAGCACTATGGAATCAGTCCTAAGGTGAAATAACGACTTTATCAAATGTAATGTATCTAACTCGAACATTCAAGTACGGCAATGATGTGACAAAATTAGAGCATTCTTCTTTTCGTGGCTTGGTGCCTGGCTTCATACTTGGGACATTACATGAACCGATGTGATGTGATCTTTTCTCAGGTTGGGTTTTGGTTTCTTGCTTTGACTGTTGCATCAAATCCTGTTACATAAAAAGCTGTGATGAGATACATGTGTGTATTGTGGTTCTTTTCATTTTGTGAATGATAGAAATTCAGAGTGTGCGTTTTGTAAATGAACGGCTGTACGTGAAAATAAGTGCTCGCAAAATGAAATAAATACAGTTTAGGAGGAGCTCCATATCTCAAAATATGTCATACCCAACTTTACTTGAAGAGCTCGTTGCAGTCAGCTGAGATCTCATCAGAACACACAACGGTTGTGTCATGTAACAAAATGGGTACAAACCATATGTGACCGTAATAAACCCGAACATGAAGGATGAGAATGTATGTCAAGGGTCTACTTTGCAGTTAATGAAGATGTGCTTGTAATCTCTATTTTAGGACTTTCTATAATGAAGTGTACATTTTATTACCAACTTTTTTATGCTACGAATAAGCCTTTAACGTTGAGCTCTCACCATAATTAAAAACAAAGTTAACTTGATAGCTTGCTTAAATATTATACAGTTTTCTCATTGCACCAATTAGTTTCAGGTTTCTTGTGAATTTATTTGTCTTCGTTTCCACACAACAGCATGTTTAAAGAGAGCAAAGATGACAAAGTCTGCTTTGTTCCCACGATCTATTCTTTCTTTAAAATTTCGAAGAAAGGTTAAGTTTACGATGTCATTCAACTTGTAATCACAGTTGCTTTCTCGAGATTGCTTGTTTTTATTTGCTTTTGGTAATTTTTAAGAACATAAAGTTCCCTCAAGTTGGTAACACTTGAAAACAAAAGTACATCCTGAGCTATTGATGCCCTGAACCACATAGTGAAATTCTATTGTTTCCAATTCAGGTCATGAAATTTCTACACACGTTCTGAAAAGGAAGAGGTATGAAAGAATATTACATCTTCAGCTTTTCAATTTTTTGTTTAAAAGAAGAAAGTAATAAAAATCCGATGTTTCCTTATTAATTCAGGAATTGGATGTTTAATTCTGGTGTAATGAGTGTATTTGTTAGGTAAACTGATTAATTGGTAAACCAAACTGCATCATTTCTATTGTAACGGCTCATTTGTGATGCATAACTGAATTAAAGTTTTCCTGGAAAATCTAACACAATAAAATCAATGACTGATTCGGCTGTTGTAACAACTTTCACCGTTTATTGATCCCTGTGGGATATACGCCATGCCTAGCTAATTTGTCCATTAATGAACTTTCACAACTAACGTGAGTAATGACTGGAACAGAATGGTTGCGATCTCGCACCTCTCATAAAGCTACAACTGTGAACTTATTCTCAACAGAGAATAAAAAAATGTTAACACAACAGGGAATGAGTTCAGCTGGGTGAAATAAAAAGCAATTTGTTTTGATGTACAATCAGCTATCCAATGAATTGTTTTTGCAAGGCCTTGTTACATAGATGTAGACTGCATCTAAATTGTCAGATGTCCGAAGGGTTCGCTAAATGTCCTAAATGTCTCTTGTCATATCAGCGCCCAGAGTTCATTTTTAAAATATTTGAAAAATTGCTAAAAATTATTTGTTGCATTTTAAACGAATCGGCTTGTCACATAATTCATTGAAAGATCTGCATACAAAATTACGCGGAAATTAAATTAACTAAATACGTTTAAAGAAATTATACCCAAAATATTACCTGTGAAACAAATAACAATTCTGATGTCTCAGTGGCAGGTTCAACGTTTACAGAAGGGTGTTTCCTAAAGTTTAAACATACTCTTTTTAATTTTTTCCATGAATGAATATAAACTAAATATAAAAATTTCTTGATTCCTGGCCAAATCATCTTCCTTTAGATCAATTCCGCAATGAGGATACTCTGGAAATGAATGTCATCCATGTGTCAACCAAAGAGAAACTGACCCTGATGGAAGAATGACCCTGCAAACAAGTAAATAAAACTGAAAAGGGAACTAACATCCATGAGTGAAAATGTATGCTTTGCCTGGGGAGCCTGTGTCGAACAACTCATTGAGATCACAGTTGAGGAGTCGGTGGCCTTATTTTCCCAGATTAAAGTCAATTTCACCCAGTGTATTTTGTAGCCAAAAGCCACTGGACAATCATTTGTCAATAAATTCTTCACGTTCAGTCCCCATGTGGATAAGGGCACTCGATACCTTGGGCTGTGTTAACTTCCTCTTTCAGTTAGACTCTGTATTAATTAAAAAGGGAAGAAAGTTTTTTGCTGACAAGAACTTTTGCTTAATCAATCAGCAGGACTCTAGGCAAGTTGTTAGCTTCTGTCCAAATAGATCAGAAGTGGATTATTTTTTTAAAGCAGCATTTGCTTCCAATGTATCATGTATTGTGATATTTGTATCTAAATCCAGAATTTATCACAATAATATTTATCATTACAATGTTGTGCAAGACCATTCAGTGTGTTATTCCTTTACGAGGAGGAGCCACCTCCTCCCAGATTTCAGGACATTACAAGCATTTCTGCTTCATTCAACTTGAGAAAACGTACATTGTACATTCACTTCGAAAGACCTCGAATGCTTAATCTCAACTAAACTTTACATCGTATGTTTAAGTGTCATTTTGCGTTGTTTCCTTCTCAATTTATTGGCCTCAGGAGATGAACGATCATTCTTGGTCCATTTGCGCTCTGGTCAAGTCCCCATGAAAGAGCAAATGATGATTAAGGGATGTTTACAGTGTTTATGACTCTTAGACAAAGATTACGTGAACAAAATGGAACTTTTCGAGTGGTCAACAGCTCATTCATTTGTTTAACTTGGCAGAGTTTGTGTTTGTGTTTCTTGGATTGGTTGCATGTTAGGCACCGAGATCTGTAAACATTTTTAAGAAAGGTCCTCAAATTGGTTTCCAGCAAAAGTTAGTCTATATCATTATCAGGGGAAGAGCAGGAGGACACATTTTAATGACAACATATTATGGAACGAAAATGATGAAAGTGATAAGACAAAACTTGATCAATCCTTCTGCACCGTACCTCTAGATTTTTTTTTGTACTGCAATTTGATCATCAACATTCTGAGTTCAGACAGTTGTAGAATGAAGAAATTGCGGATACAAGTGATAGTGTTGATTCAAATATTGACAGTTGCACAAAAATTGTTTCCATTTAATATCAGCCGCATTGAAACTTTAGGGCAATAAAATTGACGAGATGTTAGGGTACAATATTGAAAATAAACATTGCTCTGGGCCATTATTACCTAACAATTCCATGAAGTACATGTCAAACGCAGCATGATATTTTGAAAACTTCATCATAATTTCTATTCATTTTAAATGAGTGAAAAATCAAAATGGCATGGATAATTTAGAATTGAGTCAATTACTTTCCCAACTTGATTGGCATTATTCGGCAGAAATGACAACAAAAACATAATTGAAATTTTCGTCGTAAATGCCACAGTCTATTCTCTACAGTGTTGTATACTCTGATGGATGTTACACAACAGCGAATATAAATACCACTTTATGTTTCAATAAAATGCATTTTGCATGAATACATGGCATTTTATTTGATGTAGTTGAAATTATTCTTCATTGTGCGGAACAATACCCTGTATGACTTTGTTGTCTTGTTGTCTGTTCAAATTTCCTTATCAAATGTGAACAGAAAAAAGAATTTACACCTTAAAAATTATTATACTTTAAAATAGAGATTCCGTCTTTATGTTACAGTTAAATAACTTGCTGTCCTGACAGATAACAAAGTCCATCATAATCGCTTACCATTCTAGTCAGAGGAACCTTTACTGCCAGTATTTTATCGTTTTAACTTGAACACACAAATGACTGAATCAGTACCTACTTTGTGAAACTGTGCCACAACTTCTGTTTGCTCGTTAACAACTTCCATTAACCTGTAACAACATTTCTGAATGGCACCCAGTGAAGTTCCTTTTGTAGGAGATAATAGAATTTTTTGGAAAGTTTGGGCCTAATGATTTGTCTGCTCAGAGACAGATTCGATTGGAAATCTCAATGCTATATTTATCGTTTGCCTTAATATCCTACTGTGATGATGTCATTATTGGAATATGCTTTGCAAGCACAATTTTAAGTGCTTAAAATTTATATCTGAGCCATTTTATCCCATAGAGAGCCTCACAAATATTAGGGGATTTCTAAGTATTCCCTGGGGAGAGATAGTTAAAGGCAGAAGACCATCACAAAATCATATAAAAGCACTTCTAAAAGATACAATACAATTCCGAGTGATTTATTTTCTTTTCTGTTCGATAATGGGATAGGAAGATACAAATTGGACAAAAAAGGTTGACCTACTTTTAGCTAAATTGTCATCTTGATGAGGCTGTCTCAAATAAACCCCATGGAGTATTTTTGGTATTATTTGCTTCATTGAAATGATGTCTGATTTAGGAGACAGATGTCAATACGAATGGATGACTTCCATCTGCTTATTGGGTTGCGTAGGAGGATACAAGTGATAGGTCAGTGGTTACAGCTTCAATGTTGAGTCATAGGTTAAACTACAAATCTACATCATGTGTTAACTGATACCAGGTCCTGGCATTGAGCGAGCTGAACGTAATGAATCGTGCAGCCTGTGATGGGCTACAATTGTGCTGAGAAGGTGTGAGGTCCCGGTAGCTCAGCTGGTAAGAGCACCGGTCAT
>JBCAUI010346741.1:0-14990 GCA_038406195.1 Haplosyllis anthogorgicola | reverse complement strand
TGTTAAATACAGTTACAGTTACAATAGCTTGTTTTTGTTTGATGTTGAGATTAGACTCAAAATGTGTTAAATACAGTACAAACATCGGCCACACGTCACCTGTGATAAGAAGAAATATCGATTAAGGGCATTTCTATTGTGTCAGAAATATCGATATAAGCGGGAAAATCAATATAGGAATATCGCCATAAGCGAAACAATTAACATTGGGGTCAACGGAAGAAATTTGGCGTGGGAAAAAATATCGAAAAAGCGGGATATCGATATAAGCGATATCGATATAAGCGGGGAGGAGTGTAGTACAGCACACGCTTCTATACACAAAGCAGTAGATTCATGATTCTTATTACAAATTTAACGTATGTTAGTAGAAGATGAAACAGCAATGTCCGTTTTTAAAGTGTACATCTCTTGGCTGAGGTGTTTTTGTGGTGTTCGGAAATCTTGCTGCTTTCTACATGGCTTGTTACTGTTTCATCTTCTAAACATAGAAACCACACTCATGTTTTTACATAAGAAAATTTGTATCCTCATCTAGCACCTTGTGTGTGTGGACTTGGCATTGTGTGTGTACGGCGAGTATGCGCCTGTCTCTGGCGAGCGAGGAATGACTGACCGGCACCACTGTTCACTAATCTTTCTTCTGCTGCTTTACGATGCAACTGCATGCCCTGCAGAAAGTAGTGACAATTTTAGTCCGAATAATGTACAATGAATGTAATGCTTTTCAACAATAATATTACGACATGTGGCATTCATTCTCACGTGGGATAATAAACTGATGTAGCGAGAAAGTATGAAATAGTGAATAAAATATTCTCATGGAACATTTGTTATGGAACCTTCCAGGTTTTGAGCTGCAGAGCATCTTATCTACGCATATCATTAGATCGTTCCGACAATTCAAATTGCAAGCCACGCATAACCAAAAACTGTAAAAGGAATCTTACCAAATTGTACCATGCAGAAACCATCATCTTCTCTTCCTGTTCTCGTATTGACTTAGATTTATCATGATCTCTCTGCAAACGTTGTATACATACATTAATGAACACAGGCAACACAAAATCTGAGACAAGTTGTTAACTCATCGAATTAATGTACATCTAAGACTTTTCCTGCTCTTATGAGAGATATTACTTGTTTATTCACAAGTGTACAGAATTATTCAGTAATTTTGACTACTGCTAACAAATAAATTCGTATCGACAAGACTTCACATTCAGTAGAACCCGTCTTGAACGATGCAAGTTTTGAGCGCTACCCTGCCATTTACAACACTTTTTAATGTGCACAAAGTAGATAAACCAATTTAAATTATCCTGTCTTGAGACACACTTTTAGGTTGAAAAGTTGAGAAGAATTCTATTGTATTAGGTCAACAGACTCACCTCCAGCTGTTCAATGTGACGTTCTTTCTCCTGTAACTGATTACGCAACGCCTGCACTTCAGGTCCACTGCTAGCGTGTTTGGGGTCCATTGTGCGAATAACCTACAGCGATATATCAAGTTAACCAATTAGATAAGCTCTACCAGATAAGTGTTATGCTAATTAGGGGTGGAATTTTTTTTGTGAGATTTAGTGTGAAATATGGCAAGCTAGGCCAAACCATGCAAAACTAGGAACGTTCTGAGTAAGTTAAGTAAATCGGACACTAAGTGCAGCAATAAACCCCAAACACACAGCACAAAATGCGACCATGGTTCTAACTACACGAGCAATAAAACTATGGTTCTTTTTTAAATAAAGCATGTAATAAAGTCAAATCAAGCCGTACCAGCACAAAACTAAATTGTGACTTTATTTACAAAATGCACCAAAATACTCAACAAACTTGAAAGAAATAATATGACAGTTGAATGTGAAACGAACTAAAAGTGGATACAAAGTGAACAAAAACATGCAAAAATTGGTGTCATTGACTATTTATTAAATTGTACGTGTATACATAACACATAAAACGCAACTGAACGCAAAACTTCAAAACGCATGCATTACAAAAGTTATCCAACGTGTTCATTTGCTGCTTCTTAATATCATTTCTCCGCGAAAACAAAGGAAAAGGAAAGAGTTTGGCCGAAAGTTGCAACCTTTTTCTATTGACTAGACCTAAAAGTAGACTAAAGCAATCGTTTCTCACCTGTACATGTTTTTATTTAATACGGTGCTAGCTAAAGAAACCACTGCAGTGTGCTGGCTTTCATTAAGTACGAATATTACATCTAATCCGTGCATCATCTTAGAACCATGCTAAAACACATAGTAGTTTTGAAGCAAGGGTCTGTGTGCTTGGGACAACTAAACAACGTAATGCGAACATTGAACATGTTAACAGTTAAACACTAGCTAAATGTGAATTTCACATCAAAAGAGATTACTAATATATAACATACAAAAATATTAATAACATAATACAAATATAAAATAGCGATAGAAATTGGCTTTCAAGATCCGCGTTAAAGCATTCCTTTATTATTTTCATAAAAGTCAAAAAGTCTTTCTTACTTTGCAGGATTTTCCTTTTATAAAAAGCTACGTTTAGCAAAGGCAAAAGCCGATTATGCAGTTACGCAGTACAATTATCAATGCATTTTTATACACTGTATCTATCAATTCAAGCACCATTGCCCTAACATTATACGATTAGCCGGTGAGATCACTAAGTAATGGTGAAGATATGACTAATATTAGATTTTCTAAGTATAATACTGTTTACGAGTTCATCGGTTTTTTTAACGGAAATCATTGGTATGTGGGACATTGGTATGTGCAACTTATTTTACCCCAGTCTCATATGACTAAACTCCTAAACTTTTTTAATTAACTTTATAAGCACGTGTTTTTTTCTGGAATGTGCCAGCACATATACATGTAATTTAATTATGTTTTTGTTCAATTATTACCTACACAATTATTCCTATTTGGTGTCAAAAGTTAAATATTTATAATTACATTTTTTACTTTCTTTTTGTCCTGCAAAGCCTTGAAAAAAGAAACGTCATGTTACTGCCAAAATTAAATTAACTACTAAATGCGGTTTTTTTCAGTTAAATAGTTTTCCGTAAAAAATCACGAGTTGCATTGTTCTTAAAACATGTATACGTCAGATAAAATCACATTAAAGTGAAACTTCCTTTGGGCGGACCTTCTTTTGCACGACCAACATCTCTTTGCAGGGTCATCAGACTTTAGATGTAACACATTAAGTTACACAGAAAATAACCCTCCTTTGCAAGACCACCTCCCCATTGGCAACTACTTTCCTCCCAAAATTGGGTGGTCACCCAAAGGAAGATCTATTGTATATTAAATAATGCTACATGTCCTTTTTGAATGGTAGATAACTATAAACTGTAAAATGGGTTGTACTCCATTCAATGCATCTTGTTCATAAATTATCTACAAATTCAACATTCCGAGTACCATTCATGCAATATAGATCAAAGAAAAGCGTTTGCTGTAGTGTAGCAATACTTGGTTTTCAAAGCCGTTACCAATTGGAATGTACAACAAGTAAAAGGAATGTATAAAACATGATTTAACTATAATGGCACTACTTCTATATGGACGTGAAGCTTAATTACGAAATGTACACACATACCATCATCAAAACTCACTCTTAGGGCCTTGCCTCATCGAGCGTTAGCTTTGGCTTTGAATAATAATTGGATTCCTATGTATTCTAATGGAGCTCCATTAAACTACATAGTGATCTAATTACATGTATTTTCCAATGCTGACACCAAAGCTAAAGCAAGCACGAAAGCTTAGTGTGGCCGAACCATTGGTAGTCCAGTTCTTGCTTTGGAACCACAATGGAAAATTCCTTTGGAAGGTATATATTTTCAGTAGAGACTAAAATTTTCTCCTAGTGTAACGAAATTGTAAGCAAGAACTGAATTGAATCTGAATTGTAATATCAATTTCTTGTTGCAAAATAGAGGCGGACTAGATGTGGGAGGAGGGATGGTTTCTTGGGTGGACGTTGGAAGGGATTGTAGTCTGAACTTGAACTAGATGATGAGGAATCAGAGGATGTGGAGGCGGATGGTGAAGATGCACTGGCGGGTAAGGATGAGGATTTAGATGAGGTTCTGCTGGAGGGTAAAGATGAAGTTTTGGATGGAGTTGATGTTTGTGTTGAGATTTTTGATGTTGATGCTGATGGCAAGGATAATGATTTCGATGAGACTCCGACTGAGGATTTGGAAGAGGTGGAGGACTTTGATGAAGTTGTTGAAGGTGAACGAGATACGGGAGAGGATGTGCTGGCTGTGGAGATTTTCGTTGGAGATGTCGCTAAAAGCGGGGGTGCAGCTCTGGCTTTAACTGGGGATGGCGGTTGTGGTGTTGCTGCAAGTTTTGATGATTTGGATTTAGATCTTGAAAAGAAGAAAGAACTTGATCGTTTAGGTTTGGATGAAGAGGAGGAAGCTGAAGCACCAACCGATTTAGCCTTTTCCAGGTATCGTTTGTATCGCTCCTCCATGGCTCGCATCTCGTCATCTTTTCGCGACAACTGGTCACGGAGTTCTGCAACAGTCTCTGCATTGGACGACAGCTGTGTTTCTAGTTCTTCTATGTGTCCTGTCTTCTTCCTAAGTTCATTCTCGACCGACGATGTCTTCTGTATGACTTCAGTAAGTTGGCGACGCATCTGTGAGCTCGCCTCTCCCGCGCTACCTTCCGACTGTCGTTGAGACTCCTGAAGATCCTCTATTTGAGCTTCTAGCTCCAATAATCTCTGATTCGCAATTCTGAAATAACATACATATATATATTTATGCAAAGCACACAATTTCTCTCACAAACGGTTTCAATTATTTTCTGTATGCAAGACTGCTTTGCACATTTCATCTTAATTTTAAGACACAAAAATCTGTGTCATCAATGATTGTACATTTACTGTCCACAAGAGTACCTATTTTCAGATTCGAGTTCGTTTTTCCTGGCGTTAGTGTCATCCAGCATACTTTGCAGTAGTTGACCCTGTTCGTCCTGGTTTTCAGCTTGTTGCAGCTTCAACATTTTATTTTCATGTTGTAAACGTATTAGTCGCTCCCTGAAAACGTCACAATGACAAAAAATTCTATACAAAAGTGCGATTTGGAACTTGATTGTTTGTCACGACAATGCCGTTCACTTCATGAAAATCATCAATATTCATTTTAAGAATAGTCTTGGACCTTAAGTGTTCATTATGCAGTCTCTTTTAGTGTATTCTTCATTCCACATCAATGAATTTGAGGAGTACAATGTCTGGTGCCAAACACTTTTAATTCCAATTTATTAGAAAATCTTTGCATCTTCCACAAAGTCTGTTATATTCTTATTTTTGTGTTACTTACTTTATTTCCGGAGGGACAGCCAGCATGTCTATATCTCCTCCAAGATCCGAGTCACCTTGCAGTGTATCTGTAAATCCAGGAAAAACGTATTAAACAAAATCAAAATAAGTGTGCAAAGGTGCATAAGTGCATGTCACATAAAATAAGATGCTGCATGTTAGTACTGGTTAACGAGTGAGTATTCTGTGTTCACTAAGGGCTAAGTCAGTTTGTCTGTTACTGGTGTAAAACTGAAATGATTGTCGGGATGGATGCCTACGAATACATGGGTTCGTGCTTTTGTAGCATTATATCAATATTTTGTCCGAAATATTTGGACATCTGTTTGTGAAATATTCCCCTACATCACAATAATACAGTTATGTTTTTAATGAACAAAAGATCTCTACTGCACTATCTATACCAGCGCACGCAAATTACTTTTTGAAAATAAATTAAACTTTTTGCATTCCAACTGAAGCTAAAGTGTTGTAATAAAGGGTACGAAAAACGTAAAAGGGTTTTAAAATGTATTCTATGAATAAATATTCCATGCCAATAACGTGGTGGGATAAATATGGCTAATAAAATATCTACAAGCTTGTTTGTTAATAGAACTGAGGTTTTTAATAGTGTGTTGTACTTATTCATTTAATAAAATTAATATTGTAGCATTTATATTGGTGTACATGTACATGAATAATGTGTACTGTGATTCCTATTGGTTAGAATACCTGAGGCCACATGATCTGAGGGCACATGATGTGTATTAGAAATCATGTGACTGCCTGATGTGAGTGAAATAACATTGGTCAAGTGCTCTGTAAAACAACATTCAACATCAATCAACTGTCGGTGCCACAATGTAATGTGGTCTCCACTGGATGAGGAAGAAACGTAATATGTATAGCCAAATCGTTTTACTGTATTTCTCGTAAATTTGTTAGCTGACAATAACTGGCTTTCAGACAAATCAAGAATTAGCCACAGTGATTTACTCAATGTTACCATATTTTTGCCTTTTGCAGTCTGTGAACACGGATGCATTATGGGAACATGCAATTTTACCAGAAATACAGTAAACATTTTTAACATTTTCGGGGATTTGAGATTTTCAGAGCCACCTGGGTCCACACCCTTCGAATTCATAATTAAATGAACAAGTAACAAGCAATAACAATCAAAATCACATGACATGTGACATCACATGTAATACAACTTAACATCAGAGGGCATGCAGGTCAAGCACAATACCTGGCGGAGACTGGGGTCCACTGGGCGACGAGTCACCTATCACTGTGTTTGCGTATGTTTCACTGTATACTGTGTAGAGAGCATCACAACAAACTTAACATTGCACAAACACGCATGAAGCTTAATGCCTATGAACAGCAACGACATACTGGAGTAGCAGTTGCAACCAAGAATAGTGAATTAATTTTAATGAGGTCAGATCCAGCAACTCAATGGAATAGCAGGATTTTGAAACAACAGGGTTCAAAGTTTGAAGTGCATAATTTTGAACAATAATCATTTCTAGAACACAATGCGACAATCAAAACAATGAAAGCCACAGATGTTCTAGTGATTGAAATGCCTGGATAGCAAATGCAAAGTAAAGAACTAATCTTGACGTATGAATCAATATGAACGTAGACTACATAAGTGAACGTGATTATATACCATACAAAGTGCAGATTTGGTGAAAAGCTAAACACAAGTCAGATTGAGCAAAACCTGTTTTTGAAGGTACAATTACTGCCAATCACATTTCAATGAAGGGAAATCATTTGGCTCCATAATTTCAATTCAAAGCAAAATAAACATGGCAAGATGGTTTTACAGTCCAGAGGATTATTCATATCCACACTAATTAATACTTTGCACTGTGTAGGAAAGTAGCATACAATACGTAAAATAAACGAAATGCAAACTGACCTTTTTGCACTTGAGTACACCTGAGTTCCTCATTGGTTTCCTTCAGAGAATCCCGCTCTGTGACCAGACGCTAGAATAGAAGTTTCTCAAATGAAGTCACTTGTTTAATTTTCACTTTTTCTGAATATAAACTCTACTTGTGATCACTGTTTTGCAAATGTAACAACACACATACAGTAGGACCTCACTTTACGACACCTCTTTGGAGTGAGACCCTCTCTTAAACGACACTTTTTGGGTGAAATGTCTTGGGTATCAAATGTTTAAGCGCCGCTCTATTTTATACGACACTTTTGTACTACTGTACCTCTTTCTCTCGTTGGAGAGATGACATTTTTTCTTGCACACGTTTACACTCAAACTCAGCTTTATCCGCCCTTTTAGTTTCGTCGGATGTTTTCATCTGCAATTCCTGCACCTGACGCTTGTAAATTTCTAGCTGTGACTTGTACGTCGAACTTTTGCGTACTTCCTGTTAAAATACAAACAAATCTTTTTGAAACGCCCTAAAATGTAGCATAATTATATGAAAAATCACAACCTTAGTTGTTTGAAATATAGTCTACAGTTTCTAGCATAGCCTTAAAAAGGTGTTCAGCTTGGACCTAAAGTGTTCATTATCCAGGCCTTTTCAATGTAATTTACATTCCACATCAATGTAACTGTGTATCATATTCCAGAGAAAGAACCTGTACATGTATGTTAATATTTCACCCCCTCTTACCTCTTCCAGTTCCATATTAGTTTGCATATAACTAGTATTCTTCTCTTCTAATAACCTAATTTGACCCTTGAGATCACTCATTTCATCTGGAAAGATAACACGTTTATAAAGGTTATGATAACACCACATTGTAACCCCCATCGTCGGAACAAATTCTAAACTATTTTCTTAAAATAACTAAACTTTCCAGTAAAAACTTGCTTATAAATTTGATCCGATCAGTGCTTACCTAGTCGCTTCTTCAAAGTTTCTATCGTTTGTTCATATTTTGACTGAAAGAAAGAGGAGACGTTTGTACAAATACATTTAATGTATACATTAAATAAAATATAATCACTTGAATAATCACTTGAATCTCAGATATTTACTTAATCATTTATTCTGCTTCAACTTACGACTTTGTCTGAGGTGTGTCTGAGGATGTCCATCTCGTCCTTCAGGGTTCGTGCTTCTTCAGCTAAACTACTTAACTCTTCATTCTGCAATAGTAAGGTAATAACATGAATATTTCAAATCTTTTGATCAGCATTAATATAGTTTGGTCTCTAACCTTTGTCAAGTAAATTGGACATATACTTTTCTAAAGAAAAAATTGTGCACTAACGTGCGTTACAATCCGTAGGGTCATAGGACACAATTTAAAAATGGAGTGCCTACTGTTGCTAATTTGTTGGAATAAACCCAGTTTAATCACGTGTAGACCGTAGAAACTTATACCCCCATTGTGATGATATCCAAGATAAATTTTAAATATATATGTTACTGAAACTACCATAATGAAGGATATGCTAGTAGTCACTTTTGCTATCTAACGTTTCCTTCATGAACAGTTTGTTTAGACTCAAGGATCATACTGCACCTTTTGCTGCAATTCAAGAACTTCTTTTTCCTGGAGTTCCACCTTAATTCTGAAGTCATCTTTCTGTGTTTCCATCCGATAGAGGTCGTCCTGCAAGGACTCTACCTGATGCTGTAACTGCTGATACCGTCGGCCAGCTGGAGTACTGCAAATTGTAGAACAATTATAATGAGCAAGCGGCAGTAAATTGAGATTATTCTTAAAATGAAGATGGAATAAAGTTAGTCAGATGCAGTTGGAAGTAAAGAAGGAAACTGGTTCCTACACAATAAAGTATAAAATGTGTGAAAGCTCAGAGAGTCTCTACGGTTGACTTCAGTGTATCTACATGTTTTTCAAAAGTAGCAACTTAAACCGAAGCTTATATCAAAAGTAGAAAACCCGTCTGTCCATTTTGACTTTTTCGGATCCCGCCTCAAAAATTGATCGGTTCTTTACCAGAAACAGCTGTAGGTAGTATCATTAGAAATATCCGTGATCAATTCGATTCTTTTACGCGAACATGCATCATTTGAATGTTATTGTTATCCAATTATTTTACACCAAAACAGAAACCTGAGGTCACCAATACAATTCGTATCATGCAAAACTGTTGTTGCCAAAGTAGTAAGTCTGATAAATGGTAAATATCTTTCCCGCTCACAGAAATTCTGCCACATGAAGTTCAGTAAGGGTAGATAGATAGTGGTTCACAGTGGTTCATTCGACTTTTGTCAAACAGGATTGATGTTAAAAACGACCCATAAAGCTTGCCATTGACATGCTGTTCTTTTAAATTACACTTTCTCGTATGTTTTCATGTTCTTTAGTTTCACAAAAAATTGCCGCTTCCAAAGCATGAGAAAAACAACGATACACCAAAATGTTCTAGCAACTATAAAATCAGACCGCACGTGGCATAGCACTGACTGATATATTCATGATAAAACAAAATTATTAGTAAATATAACGGGTATCTATGTATATTCGATGGGAAGGATAGAGCCTTGCAAGCCCTGTACCTCTTGAAGTCCTCCGGCCAATCCTTGATGGATAACTGGAACAGACTGAAAATAATCCCTTCCAGTTAAACGAGAACAATGTATGTGCAATTGAGTACAGACTGAAAATAAGACTGTTTATAATTTGTGTCTTTGAATCTTATCAAAACAGTGTGTATGCATGTGAAAAATGACAAAAACTCATATGTCTCCTTAACCCAGGATGTATCGATTCAGATTAATAATACAACATTTCTGCCGTCAATAACATAAAGATTTACAAATTTTCAAAGAGTCTTTACACACTGACACAATTCTTACCTTGGATCTTCCAAACTGTCTGCTTGGTTCAGTCGTTCATTCAGTTTCTCTGTCTCGGCAATAAGGGTAGAGCGCTCTTCTTGCAAAGCAGCAACCTACAAAAGTATATGTTTTGCATTTCTTTAATCTTACTAAGCGTGGTAATAGTTGATAAAGAAAATTTTTAAATTTTTGCTGTCACACTAAGATACAGAAAGTGATTTTAAGTGAATTAGAGGCATGTACCTGAAGATCCAATTCATGACAACGTTGAGCAATTTCCTCCTTTTGACTAACGACACTGTTGAGTTCTTCCATCGTTCTCTTTAGCTGAAATGTAAGACACAACATTTACATAGGCTTCACGATTCACAATTTGTATGCGAAATTTCTGTAAAATTCTACAATTCAACCTGTAGATTTTTTCTTAGATTGTGAACACATGTACATATTGCGAGTACTAACCTGTTCACTGACTTCAGACGCATTATCTGAGTTGGCTGGCATTTCCTTCATCATGAGCTAAAATAAAACACAAATGCCGAATTAAAATAATGCGACACGAAACATAATTCTGATTAAACAGCATCTATTACGTATTTGCATGCGTAACATTACACTGAAGTAACTATGTAATACGGAAATAACCTACCTCTTGTATTGCGTTCATAACGACCACCTGCACGGATTCCTCCATGGACATGATCCTCTGTATGTATTCCTGTTTGTCCTCACAGTTAACGGCACATCCCAAGATCAGCTGCAGTAGCCGTCCAAGCTCGCCCTCATCATTCTGTTCACCTGCAAGGAAATACAAAGCGTAACGTATCGCATCTATTCCTGCAGTAGAATTTTGTGAACTTCCAGTGATCAAAATTGTAACCAAATGGTTGGTGAAAGGCTCGTGAGCTTGCCTTTGACATAGAGCTTTTGCAGCCGTAAATACAAATGCAGGCACAAAACAGTTGTCACACTTTCTCTGATTCAGGTTACATTTAAGTACCAGTAACAGCTTAATGTATGGATACGGATTTAGTAAAAGCTAAAGATTTCAGACATTAGACGCCTCCGAAATACTTTAAATCTAATGTACACTTTGACATCAATCAGCAAGAACAACAGTTAATTGCTGTCATGTGCATATATTAACATCCAAATTATGAATATCAAGTGAAGTAAAGATCTCAAAAAAATAAACTTACACAGTGGTCAGCTACGAAGTCCCAGATGACAGAGTAATAAAAAAAAGAAAGAAAACAACCACAAAAAACTAATATCCATATGATATAAACGTAAGGTTTAACTCACCTATGGCATTGACGTCAGGCATGTTGAAGTCTTGTATGTGTTGACCAAGGACCTGAAATACAGAAAATAGCTCAGACTATCAATGCAAAATGTACTTTAGTAAATGTGGTTTATTGCATTTTTCTTTCCCCACCCAAAATACATCTTCAGGGGGGGGGGGGAAATAAGCACAAAACAGCTAATGTCAACATCCTGACTGATGCAGATTCTATTGACTCAGAACGAAGCAGAATGACCTTAGACTAATACAAACTAGGCTAGTGCTAACCACCTTGGGAAGATATGGGGCCATAATTTAATAATTATCTTTAATGACAAGGCTAAATACAGAAACGACCATGCTTGTATGACTTTGTAGCTTCCCTTCTCCACACGCACGTATTTCTGAACCAATGAAATGCGCACACAATGTATTGTATGTAATGCATGTGTTTCTTCCGAAAGTACACTTCGTAACTAGACTAATGAGATGGGACTAACATTCTCAAATAAAAAAAGGAATTATGTTTTACTATTCTATTTAAATGATGGCCAAGTTTGATAAATGCGTGTACACTAAAAGTGTGCCACTTCGTAACAATTTGTCATGTAAATAAACAATATTCATTCAGTGAACATTCACTCTACTTTTTTCACGGAAAATTACCTCGAGCTAAGTGCACAGTTACGAAAATAGTGGTATTTTTGTGTTAATATTTATGAGCAGCAATTTGACATCACTTAAGTACTTTTTACCATGTTTTCACCTCAGACAATGAAATATATTTGATGGCTGCCGGCAGTTTAAATGGCACATTTACAACAATTTACTGTAAATGTGACTTTTTGCGTGGTGATTTAAAGGCTGGAGTGGTTATCAAAAATGCCCAAAGAAGTCATCATGGAAATGGCATCATTAATCTCTCTTATTTGTAGGTAGGTATTTGATTATAAATGCATTTCCTTTCAGAGAAACACAGGCACTCTATTATTACACAGCACATGCCACAAGTCTTTTTAATAATCTTTGATAAACCATCAATATAGCAGTAATACTGTATTGTAGAAAGTGCCTTAAATTTGATACTACATGCTAGCCATATAAGCCTTGCGACTATAACATTACACGAAGTTACTTGATCTTATGCGTAACCTCCATTTAACATAATCAACTCCAGTGTACAAATTTAAATGGGATATGCTACATTATAGAGCTTAGGTCAAGTGTAAAGCTCTATAACTTCCCTCACTTGATAATGATCTTCTTAGCATATTCTTTTGATCTTGACATTATTTGCTCATGCATCGTACAAAGAAAATAATTTCATGTATTTAGGGTACACAGTCTGTTCTATTTTTCATGCTTTTAGCATGATACTGTAGGCGTGTAAACACTACCAAAGCACTCTGAAGCATCTGATAAGTTTTTGATGCACTTAAAATGCCTTTAAAGATACATGTACCTGTACAAGAGCTTTGCCTTGTTTACCGTTTCACCCTACAACGATGCTATCCTGAAATTGTCTCAAAGAGTGAGGACCTAATTTCTTGGCGTGAGATGCGTGAGAAATGATATTTCAAATACGTGAGACTCAGTATGAGACGCATTTCACGATTTTTATTTCATTAAAGTAACATTTTTTGTCTTCGTCATCTTTGAGCATGTTTACACAGCAATTCATTATCATATACACTTCGTGACGAACACCGCACGTCCCAAATGTTCTGAATCCAGCACCGATACGTTTATATTGATTTCGATGCATATCTTTGTGAATACAAGAAATTTCAGTCAGTTATCAAAGAACTGTGTCTCGTATTTTGCGAATAATTTTACAATTTTAATAAAGTCCGTAAACCCCAAAACTACAAATATATGCAGCGGGGATAAAATGGTAGCAAATACGTGTTCGGCTGTCATCATTTGTTCATATTGAAAGTGCAAACGGAAACAAGGTCATCAGTTCCTCATAACCATAATGTAAACACACTTATGGAGAGCTTCATACAACACAATGTGCGGTATGTAGGTGGCCTTATCTATGCATGGTAAAACGTTTTCAATTAATATGATATACGACTACTTCTAATTAACATTTGTAGGTGTTCATAACAATACATACATGTATAAAAAAATGACTGGTTGTTCACTAGAAATTTTGCTTGCGAATACAAATGCTGAAATTGCTTTGGGAGAAAAATCCATTTTACTGGGCTAAAGGTTCTTGTATGTGGCGAGCTTGACCAGAAAAGGATAGACTGACAATAAAATACAGCACATCTACAGCACTGGTTTTATAATTTGCAAACCATTTTCCAGTCACAATTTTCAGATCACAGAATGTGTTTTGCTCATGTAACGAACACAAACACATTATATAAACTTGATCTTTTTGTTGACAGCTAATATCGATTGAACATGAATAATAATCAGTACTTACCTCCGAATAATAATCGAGGATTCCTTTGAGAATCTTTTTCAAGTTGCTAACCTAAAATTAATATGTAGAGTGGTATTTACAACAAAATTAAAATTTTAAAAATTGGCTATTAATGTACTAACACACAGTATCAGTGTGATTTTGATTGATAGTTTATGGAACTGATTGAGCAGTTTATGGGGCCGATTGAGAAATTACGATCAATTTTAAAGTACTAATTCTCATGTTTCAATAATTTTTAATACAATTATTTCAACTGCAACTGCTGATACAATTAACTTGCTTCCCTTTTTAAAGTTACGTTAGATAAAGCGAGCAACAAATTGGTGCGAGACTACTGTGGTCATCCCTGGGAATTAAGTGGAATGTATGCACTATTTATCTTTAGATGTGATATTTACACCTACCTTCAGTCTCCAATTATTGGCAGCATCGAGCTTGATTTTACCCAACCATGCTTCAGTGAAAAACTGTGGGGCACTAAAATAATTACAAAACGAAATTAAATTGGTGTTCAGTGTGGTGATCAGTACTGGTATATGTTCAGTATCCTAATTTGGCTCACCCAATTTGTAATGTGTCTCATTATGACCTACATAATTAGACACATAAACAAAACGCGAATCTTCCATATCGCAACTCATTTATCAACATAAACGTAACCCTTTCGACACCAGCCCTGTGTGCAAGACTGTGTGAAATTTCAGTTTACCCAAAGGGTCTTTAAAGTTTTGTCTTTAACCAGGTATGCCGTTTAAAAATGAAAAATATACATCAATATTAAAGATTACTTTTACAACAGGCTGTTCTGTTGTATCATTTAGAATTGATGCTGTGTTAATGCCACGCTTTTTGCCATTTACATGCACAAGAAGACTAAATTTTTGTTAAATTATGCATCAAGCTTCATGTCCAGAAAGCCTGATTTCTTCTTTGAGCAGTCATTTCATTTTGAAAGGAGGCATGTTCTCAAATTGTACTTGTTAAAGTATTACTCTTGGTAAATGATGAGTAACTTCATGGTTTGACTTGTATTTACATTTTATTGATATCTGGGTCTGTGTCTAAACTACAAGTGATTATTTACAAGTGGCATATTGGGTGAATTGACATTGGAATACAATTGACACAC
>JBCAUI010346630.1:0-14991 GCA_038406195.1 Haplosyllis anthogorgicola | reverse complement strand
AACATATTCCATTGAAAAGTATTTT
Organism: Haplosyllis anthogorgicola; assembly: GCA_038406195.1. Lineage (NCBI taxonomy): Eukaryota > Metazoa > Annelida > Polychaeta > Phyllodocida > Syllidae > Haplosyllis > Haplosyllis anthogorgicola. Next base: position 14,966 of record JBCAUI010346630.1, on the reverse strand, counting down.
TGGAAAAAATATCGATAGAACATCTTATATCGATATTCTCCCCACTTTTCCCGGCTTATATCGATTCCGCTTATATCGATACTTTTTTCCGCGCCAAAAATATCGATATATCCGAGGACGAGTGTAGTTTGTACGAGTGTCACCAAGAAACACTTCCAAACGGATGTTATCAAACCTTCGGCACCTTTTTTCCATTCCAAGAAATTTTGTCCTGAGTGGAATCGGTAAACTAAACATGATAACATTCCCCAAGGGTAGCGAATTACAGAGATATAAATTAAGGAAGTCAGTTAACGTCCTCAGAGTTTCGGTCTTTTGCACAGGAATTGGCTCAGTAAACCTCGCCAAATCTGTGCAAGGAACATCCCATCTTCGGGACATTATCTTATCATTATCATCATTGTACGGAACCAACTAGTTAGTATTATTTTTTTTGGAGTCTAAAACGTACAATAGGAAATCCCTGCTTGGTGAGGACACCTGATATTTTACAGTTTCTTCCAAAACCGGTTTTACCGTCTTTTGAATTATATCCACAGGTAAAAAGTACTACTTAAATCAGTTTACAAGAGAATCACAGTGGGAGAAACCGACAAAAGCAGCCTCACGACAAGCAATGGACCAAGTACGCTGTTCTCATCTCCTTGTTAAACATAACAAGTCACGACGACCATCTTCGTGGAAGGAAGCAAACATCACCCGAAGCAAGGAGGAAGCTATCGACATTCTGAACGGTTCGGCGTTTTATTTTATTTTATCTTGCACAAACAGAAATGATATGACGTCCCCGGATAATTCGATTACAGATAAATTGATATCCCTGATAATTCGATAAAATTTTCTGTTGCAGTCCGCATTGACTTTTATGTAATTTTACTCTGATAATTTGATATCCTATTTAATTCGATCGAGAATACCACTTCAGATATATTCACGAAAAACACTCCTGCCCGCTTATATCGATTCAGCTTATATCGATATTCCGCTTATATCGATATTTTTTCCACGCCAAAAATATCGATATATCCAGGGACGAGTGTAATTGATGTCAGGCACTATTTTAGGGGATTTCAATTCTTTATTATGGCTCAAAAACTCTACGCATTTTGACTTCTAGGTCTTCATCAGGAGTGTTGTTAGGGAGATTTGACTCGAATTTAAACTTGGTACAGGTATACAGAGCTAATTCCATTTTTTATTTTTTCAAAAGTGATATTCTGGGGGCTGTCCCCCCAGAAAGTTATAATTCTTCGAAATTCAGTTCTTGAATAGGGTCTGTTTCTCCAATTTCATCAATGATTTTCCAATCTTCTGGATCTAAACTGGTTAATTTTGTCCATTGCTTGGGCAAAGATATCAGCCTCTGGATTGAGTTCTCTGGTGGGTGTAATGGCTCTCGAGGTGGGCTCAGATTCTAAAATTTTAATCAGTTATTGGTTCATTTCATCCAGTTCATCTGGACTGGGTAAATCTATTGGTGGAAGGCTAATTCTTGGTGGGGATCATGGACGTCTAGGATCTGCAGGTTTGATACTATGTGGGATTGAGTCTGTAGGTATAACTCTGACATATTTGAAATTGGGCTGGAGTCTTTGTGTAGTTAAGTCTGGTTCTAATGGTGGGAAATCTATAAGTGTCCATTCATACAGGGTCTGGGTACTGCTGAGGCTTTGTTCGTAGATGTAGTTCTTAGTCATGGTTGGATCTAATTGATAGGACCTTGTAGGGATCTTGATCTGGGTGGGGTCTCAATTCTTCGTCTTGATCTGTATTCGTCTAGGCTCAATTTTACTGGTCTTGCTTTGGATCATGACTTTGTCTCATGTGTGTTGTCAGATTATCAGTTCTTGTGAAAGTTTTAAAGCAATACTTGCATGGGACACCCCCCAGAATATCACTTTTTTAAAATTATAAACTGGAATTAGCTCTGTATACCTGTACCAAGTTTAAATTCGAGTCAAATCTCCCTAACAACACTCCTGATGAAGACCTAGAAGTCAAAACGCGTAGAGTTTTTGAGCCATAATAAAGAATTGAAATCCCCTAAAACAGTGTTTGACATCGATTATTTCGTGAATTTTCTACCTACACTGATGTCTTGGATCCAAGTGATCCACTGTTGAAGAGCCAAAAATAAACATCAAGCAGAATCAACCCGGGCAGTTTGCGCATATCTGAAGAGTACTTCAGATATATCGAATTATGTGGTGACAAGTGTATTCGAAAGAGTTCAAGTAATATTCAATCCATTTCAAAAGATTTTTGTTCAAATAATAATTTTAAGACCCAACTTCTTTTCTGTTCAAAATAGGTTACATAGAGCAAATCAAGTCGGGAGCCAAGACCTTTGAGGAATTAGCCGGTGAAAACAGTGATTGTAGTTCAGCCAGTAGAGGCGGAGACTTGGGCAATTTTGGTCGCGGCCAGATGCAGAAACCATTCGAAGAAGCCGCATTTGCTCTAAAAGTTGGTGAAATGAGCGGAATTGTTGACACAGACTCTGGAGTACACATTATATTGAGGAAAGCATAACTTTAAATTTGTAAAGATCCCTGTCGATGGGTTGGCTTAATCAGTTACGTGTACTGTTGTATTGTAAAAGTAGGCATTTATGATTGAGTTTACGTCGTCTCTTCATAATGTTAACTTGTATGAATCGCAACAACTACCGTTAATGTCCAAAATAACGCAAATGCCCTATTTATGGTGCACCCCCTTTTTCAGCTGATTTATGCAAATTTTTTCAATCAGTGTCTCCGGACTTTCAACTATTGTAACTCAAACTTCTTGTAAGTGACATGTTTTGATCATGGTTTTGCCTATCCTGTATCTTCCCTTGATCCTGTGAAGTATTCTCCTTTCAATACTAACTCTGCCTTGCAGTGTATACATTATAACAAGTGTTTGTAAATATCACGCATGCCTGCATGCTCTGTGCGTTATTTTGGAAATTTACGGTATTTCCGCGATCCCAGTGCAATGTATATGTCGTCATTTACAACAGTATTCCGTACGAACTTCTCAGTAGACGTTATTGTTACAATAACTTTAAAATTGGGCCATTCCAGTAGATAGTTTCTGTTTCGTTATGAATATGTATGAATACTTTTGGAAGACTTCTTGAAGTATGTGGTTTATTTGTCTCCCTTTTAAAATAATAAAGATTCCTTTCATACACAACTACTATTTTGTCTGTATAATTTATTAGATAAAACGTCATGCGATATCCTGGATTAATTTTTTATTTTTGACACAAAGACTAAAGTACTCAAGTTACTATTACATTCACTCCTATTTTATTTATGTTCTTTCATTTATCAACCTGTTCAAATTTGCTACCTCGTACATGCGACAAGCAGTACACAATCCGTACCGGAATCCTAACTCGAGATATAATCAGCATGTATGTATTGCTGTGCGGTACATCGTTACAGTGGACCTTCCTTTGGGCGACCACCCACTTTTGGGGAGAAGAGTGGTCGTCAATGGGGTGAGTGGCCTAAAAAGGAAGGTTCTTTTCTGTGTAATTTAATGTGTTACATCTTCAAAGAGATGTTAATCGTCTAAAGGAAGATTCGCCCAAAGGAAGTTCCATTGTAAAATTGAATTTTTTATGGATAATGCAAAAAACTCAGAATATATATTTCTGCATAATAATGAAACAATAAAAGAAGTAATGCTTGCAGCCTCGGCAAAAGATTTACATGTAATTACGAAATTGATTATGATTATGAAATTGTGACACAAATTGACAAGTATTAACCCTGTGGTGTACAGCTAATGAACTGATATCCGTCAATGTACCTTTGGGAAACGAATACCCGAATCAACGGGTATTCGTTTCGTCCCTAAAATGTATCACTTTAAAAAGTTCACATTATCGTGAAGAATTGAGCTGTGACCTGCTGGAAAATATATGTAGGCTTTGTGTCCCTTATTCAGTAGCCAAATCCATTTTTATGTGCGTTTTTCAAATGGTCATTGTTCATGTCACTGAGCAATACCATCCATGAAAACTGAGACCTTCACTTTGTTGAATATGTTAGGTAATGCGTATTTATAGTACGTATTTTCGGCAATGCAGCAAATAGAAAAGCTTCATTGTCTGAAAGTTTAGTTGATATTTTGTCATCTGTTGGTATCCAAGAACTTCAAATTGATGTAATACAACTCGTAACAGCAGCTTCTGTCTCTACCTGTGCGCAGTGATGTGAATCTGCCATATGGATTAAAGTGATAATGGAACCGTCGAAATCCTTGGTGTTCTAATCCTAGTAATACTGAATACCACTGAACATAGTCGGCTTTACTGCTCTGTCTGTTGACATGTACGACCTAAAGCACGAAAAGTAGACCTTTATATAATATAAAGTAGAAAATACCAAAAGAAGGTCCATCAACTGTAGAGGTGTAAATCCTTAAGGAAAGGGAAGTGAGACACTGATCAACAAAATAGTGATTTGTTTTTTCGTTATCCGATAGGCAGAAATGTGTGACCTTGAATGAAAGCGAATCGGTTCGAATGTGAGTAAGGCAGTGAGCCAATTACATGTACACATTATTCCGAAAAGGATAAGACTTCATGTAAGACTTCACGCCAACAGGACGATGAGAACGCACCTCAGCCGTGTGAATTTCAAACGCCAACTGTTTGACATTTGCCAAACTTTTATCATGGATCATGTTTTGTAAACTGTCCCACTCGCTGAACTCTATATCAAATTTGAGGTAGTCAATTGTATTCTGAAAGCAACAAATATGACAAAAGGCGTTTTCTCATTACATTTGTATCATATATTACACGTATTTTAAATTCCAGCACATGGGAGGAATTTTCAGTGTGCTATATTTAGGCACAATACCCTAAACTATCTACTTGCATCCCCCTTCCTCTTTTTTAAAACAAAAATAATTAAAGTTTTCTTTGCTGTAATGCAAAGGATTGAGTTTTTCTCCTGATATTGTGCCATTGTCATCGATGAGAAGATATACATCAGTTTTTATCACTTGGCTATTTCAATATTTCTAATTAAGGGACCTCTTCTAAAATTGGGTCTTGGCATCTGGTGCCTGGTGCATGGAAATTGGAATGTATTCATGTATAAGGAATAAATTTAATGCGACGTTAGCATTGTACTACGAACCTCAGTATGCCCTAACTTGGCAAGGATGGCTGATAATGTCATGATATTCCACTCTTTTTCTGTAATATTATTTTTGCTTCCCAAACCAAGGTTGTAAAATAGCACGTTGTCAGAGTGCATGTGGTCATCAACATTCATGCTGAGAAACAAAAGAAACGATTACACAAGAACGATTATGTGTAAAAATTGAAATTGATGTAAATTCCGAATCGCATCTTGAAATTATAAAAATAGGTCCAGATGGACCTGAGTTCATTTGGCATTATCAAAGAAGTAAGACGATATTGGTTACAATAACACACACATACAACTAAGTGTCTAAGATCAAATCTCAACTATCTGATCTATGTGGAAGCACAAATATGTCTGCCAAACTAGGAGTATAGGTGTTATCAGTGTAATTTTTGCAGCACATAAAAAGGGTATGTAGATGCATAAGGCTGCCAAATATGAAGTCTGTATCATTAATTGTATGTCTAGAATTTAGGTTCAAAGAAAAAAAGAAATATGGCTCCCAATTTGAGAATAATTATCACAGCAACATAATTTTTGCTAGGCTTTGAGATAGGACATAGGTGCATATGTGTATAAATATGAAGTCTCTATGATCAATAGTGTTCTCAGGGTGGCTGTGCACAGACGACAACAATGCCAACGATGACAACAATGACAGACGACAGACAATTCATGATTCTCTAGGCTCTTTGGCAATTATTGCAAATGAGCCAAAAACCGATTTACCTGGGGTCAAATGATTTTACATCACAGCTAAATGTTTCCGACATGGCATCGTCAAATGTGAAGTCGTTGTTGATTCTACAATATTAGATCATTACAGTCATAGCACCAACGCCCTAAACAAGGGCAATTAATACATGCATCAACCCGTTTACCCTTCAACCTGTGTACAGTATTTCACATAGCTGTACCTACCCATCCACCCCCTCCCACTGCTGCCCTGAATTTGTATTTGTACAGTGATTTACATACCACCCCATAAATCCATACCATCCCCATGGTACTTTAAATTATTAATTTCATTTACCGGCTTTCTAAAGTGATTCACAACTGTAGCCTCCGGCAGTAGAACTCACCCAACCTTGGTGTGAGACATGACCTCAAGATGAGGCATGGCTGCTTTCACTCCATATAGAGTAATGGATATCTGTGGTCTCTACATGTTTGCCTGTACCAATTTTACACCTTGGAATGACAAGGCAAGTTTGTGATTTAGGGAGACATGTTCAGCATCGTCACCATGTTCTGACAGGCACTGAATCCTAGCCCTCCACTTGGGTGATTATTGCTTACTACTACACCATGTGACATGCTGAGACCAATCAAGTGGAACATACCCAAAGGAATATATGAGGCACCCTAAATGCGGTTTGAAAGGTTCAACAACACAAACATCCCATCCTCCATCTCCCATGTTGCCCATTCTTCTCACGTCACTACAGTGCACGTGCTCAACACACACCAATCTTAAATGTAACGGGACACATACATCGAATGAACAGCCGAGTTGGAATTACAAATTGTGGTAACATTGATATGAATGCAGAACAACACATCCTCATTTTCCAGAAAAGTGTAAGCTTACTGATAGAATCGTTCTTCTGCTTGTGCCTCAGTCATTTCTTCAATAGTTCGAGGATTACCGAACATCCCCATCGCTCGAGGGTCATCCGGATCGACAAATGGACGTAGCATGTAATCTCCATCCAACTGCAGGCCTGGGTACTTCGTCTCAACCATGTGTGGATCTAAATCTTTAAATAGATGGTACAAATATTGTATTTCATCACAATTTCCAATTCATGGACCAGTTGTTAGTAACTAAAGCGGTAATAATTGAATTCAGAAATGATAGGTCTGCCTTTGAAAATGATTTTTCAGGTTTACATTCCAATTTCTACATATTTTGACTGTTGTAGTGCACCTTGCCAAAGATTCCCGATTTTTCTGGCAGGAGGAGCAGTAGCTTGCTTTTCGAGAAGTGTCTGTGATTTTTGATGAATTTCATCCAATCTTCTCCTATACTCCTTAAAGCGCCTTACTTCTTCTGCCAACCTGAATAAAACACACGTGTATATACAATTTAGAACAGTTCATTCCAATCCAAGTACATAGACTTAATTTACAGATTACCTTACTGTACTATTAATCGCTTACATGCTTGCAACAAATGTCCATGACAAAGAAATTGCCATTCTTACCCGAATTGAAGCTCCCATATTGAGATACGCCCCATTTTTTAAACCAATCTCCTCTCTAATTGAGATACCCTCCATTTGTTAGACTAAATTACTCGAGTGCTTTCTGGTCAAGAAAAACTTAGAGAACCTATTGCCATTATAACCCACACCACTTAAAACTTGATGATCACATTACAAATCAGTATAATCAATCATTAATAATGTCCATTTCTGTTTGCTTCTGCAAATATATACAGTAACTTCATGCTTCCGTTTCTACGCTAAATATACAAACTTTATTTTTTCTTGTTCTAATTCCATTTGCTGTTGTTCTAAAAGTTTTCGTTGTTTCTGCAACATAAGTTTATCCTCTTCATTCATCCGTTTTTCTTCTCTTATTTTCATCCATTCCAGTTTCAAATCCATCGACTGAACACTAATATTATTGTCGGTTTCTTCGTGACTGTCTTTGGGTTCGTAAGTCATACCTTTAGTCTTGATTTTCACAGTATCAGCACTTTTAGTTAAATCCATTAACACTTTATTTCTCACTTGTTTAGTACGTAGCTTTGCTTGAGTATTAACACTTAATAAGATATTATTCTGAGAAACGTTAGTAGGATATTGATTAGTAGGAGGAAAGCGTCTTAAAGTCTTATGTCTAGTTTGCATACCACTCTCTACATTCTTAGTAATGTTATAAGTCGAGCCATTGAATGATATAGATTTGTGTCTCTTGCCATTTCGACTTATTTCTATTTCATACTTGTTCTCAAAAAACGAATTTTCTCGATTCCCCGAGTCTTCAGTAGCACCACTTATATTTTGGTTCATCTTGTTATTTGACAATAAATTAGCACCATTTCGAGTATGACTAGTGAACTGCAAAAAAGGTAATAGATTCATAATTTGTCTGGATATCATATGCATGCACGCACATGCACACATGCATCTGAGGTGTATGAAACTCTGCAAAACCCCACAAACTTAACTGCCGGTTCAGACAGTTATAACTGAGCAACAATAAGGATCCAATCGGAAGATCGTTTACTGTAATAATAAAATAGTAGTAATGAAATTTTAATTAAAATTATTTTTTCAACTTTATAATTTCATTGCTACCTGAACACAGGTAGTTAAGTGATGAGTTTGTAGTAATTTTACACAATCCTGACAGTTAACTGCATTACAGCGCACGCACACATGTGATCAGCTCAAAAGTGGCATCATTTGAAAGCCCTTGATCTCCCGATTCCAAAAATATAAAAATCATGTTAATCGGATAAGTAGAAGTGCCGTTTTGAGCTCCATGAAGTTTCCATAAAATGGGCTGTGCATGTCAGGATGCGCCCCACCCGCTTGTCAGAACGCACCCCACCCGCATCTCAGGACGTGCTCCACTCGTGTGTCCGGACGCGCTCCACCCACACGTCAGGATGCATCCCACCCACACATTAGGACGCACCCCACCCGCACATCAGGACATGACCCATACGCACATCAGGACGCACCCCACCCGTGCGTCAGGATGCAGTTAGCTGTCAGGATGCGCCCCACCCATGTGTCAGGATGCGCCCCACCCACATCTCAGGAAGCGCCCCACCCGCATCTCAGTATGTGCCCCACCTACACGTCAGGATGTGCCCCACCTGTGCGCCCCACCTGTGTGCCCCACCTGCATCTCAGGACATGCCCCACCTGCGTCTCAGGATGTGCCCCATCTGTGTCTCAGTACACGCCCCACCCACGTGTCCTGACGTGCCCCACCCACATGTCAGGACTCGCCCCACCCATGTGTCAGGATGTGCCCCACCTGTGTCTCAGTACGCACCCTACCTGTGTCTCAGGATGCATCTCAGGACACGCCCCACCTGCGTCTCAGTACACGCCCCACCCACGTGTCAGGATGTGCCCCACCTGCGTCTCAGGATGTGCCCCACCCGCATCTCAGGATGCATCTCAGTATGCACCCCACCCACACTTCAGGACACACCCCACCCATGCATCAGGACGCGCCCCAACCGTGCATCAGGATGCGCCCCACCTGCGCCCCACCCGCGCATCAGGACTCAGTTAACTGTCAAGATTGTGTAAAATTACTACAAACTCATCACTTAGCTACCTGTGTTCAGGTAGCAATTAGACTAACTATTACTGTTACGAAAATTAATATGCAAATTCTATCATTTGATTGCAAGTTTATGAAAACTTTATGAAAAGCAAATGCATACTTATTTAATGTAAAGTGATTGTGTTCACAAATTTACTTGGGTCCGTGTATGAAGTGGCCAAAATGTTTTCAAGCTTATTTTCAAAATGGAAAATGGAAAAACGGAGATCTGATCACCCATTTCATCATTTTCCCATTTTGAAAATAAGTGACACAAAATGGAAAACAGAGATTGCATAACCCATTTCATTGTTTTTCTGTTTACATCTATTCCATGGAACTAAAAATGATGAATTAAGTCTTTGTTTTCCTTTTTTGTATTAGTTTTTGTTAATTATAATACATGAAATGTATCTTTGAAACTTAAAAACATGAAAATGAAAAAATATGAAATGGGTGATCAAAGCTCTGATTTCTATTTTGTATCATTTCAAAGTTAGAAAAATGGAAAACTGAGGAAACGGGTGGTCGAATCTGTTTTTCAGTTAAAAATTATAACTTGACAACGTTTTGGCCACCTCATACACCGGCCTACTTGAATAGCATTCTATGAAAGTCTCTCCCAGTAATAAATATTGTTACACAAAATACCTTTAAAAAATAAAATGATAATGAAAAAGAGGAGTTCTATATTCACCCTTTACTATTAACGAAAGAAATAGGCATTGAATTCTATTGCTCGAAATAAAAAAAAAACACACAGTGTTATACAGCTACACAAATGAAATATAATTATTTGCTAACAAAGTTAACTGCTGAGAAGTGGTGAAGAGCCGTTGGAACGGGTTAGCCAGATGATATTTTGTCATTTTCTCATGTAATTCCTAAACATCCTGTTTTGGCTCTGCATCAAGTTTATTTAGATTTGTTCGATTTATTTCAAACCAAGGAAATAAACTTTGTCAAAGATTTGACATTTTAGTAATTTAGATCATTGGCGAGGGCTGTGTACAGAGAATTTTGTTGTCTTTGTGGAAAACTGAGCAAAAATGTGTGCGGCTGCAGCAAAGTTCAAGCGTCGATCAGAAAACGAATGTCTGCGGGCCATTGGGGTAAGTACTCATTAAGCTTCAAAGAAAGCCATTCATTGCCCTTTAGTTTTGTTCATTTGCTATGGAATTGAATTCGAAAATTGGTGCTCGTCGTGTGAAACTGACCACTATTTATCCAAGTTTATTCATGTTCATTGGTGGATCTAGGTGGGGGAGCGCCTCCTGCAGCCCCCCCCCGCCCGCACGGCCAAAATTTTCTTCATTTTCATGCAGTTTTTCTCGATCTTCGGGCGAAAATAGGTGAAGATTGGGTTGGCGCCCCCCTCCCCACCCCCCCCGCCCCCTACGGGCCGAGCGCCCCCGTACGGGAAATCCTGCATCCGCCAATGATGTCACATCACATAACTAACCGTTGACGTCATTCGATGGACACAATGACCAAATGTATCTCTCTGACCCAAAACATTCTTATAGAAAGAGATTTATGATTTGCATCTCACTGTCCATTGAAAGAAGTTGTACATTTGATCCTTTGCATGAAAGTACTCATCAAAATTTATCTCGGTTTTCTCACCATATTTTCACGTTCGTCTTTCCAAGATGGGCTCCGGTCCAACTTCTACAATGATCAACCCGTACAATGTCCTTAAAACATAACACCCACAAAGAATAATATTGTCTTTTATCTTTGATTTTTTTGTTGAGTACACAAAGGCCATGTGCATTCTCATGCTTTGCATTAGATTTGTATATGTTTTTGATACAAATCAATGAATTTGCAACTTGCACTGTAAATATAGCACATACTTCATAATATTAAGGTTAAGTTGCTGAAATTAATCACAGTCACTTTGAAATTAATTATATGACTAAAACTCTTGAGCCGACAATTACTATATGGGCTACTTAAAGGTAAGGTTCAATGACACAGGTTCAAATACATGACGGTTGATAAACACAGCAGTTTTTTTAGATTGGTACAGTACGAGGTAGTTTTGTTACGAGTTGGCCGTATCCGTACCTTGACGATCTCGTTTCTTTATTTTCAGTTGGACCCTGTCACCCGTGACTTGAAGCATGAAAATGTGTACACTGGGGAAAGCGTTTCCTTAGAGCAATTAGCTATGGCAATTAAACCAGGTAAATAGCGAGTACAGTAGAACTGTTTTGGGGAAACTACCTACTGTGCAAGGCCAACAGTTCGTCGATGGCAGTGCGTTTTCCCTCAACTGTGTGAAATTAGTAGCAAAACCGAATTTGGTAATCAGAAAATTGTTCGCCAATTATTCCGAGTTCGCCCAAAACAAGTTTTAATGTAAATTGGTCTGCAGATTCCACCAAACAGTAGAACCTGCCTTAAGCGACACTAAACTTTTTCCACCCAAAAGTGTCGTGAAAGAAAGGGTGTCGGCAAAACATGGTAAAATAAACAAGTTTTAACTAATTCGTGTGCAGTGAAAAATGTGAAAAGAGGGGAGGTCGTTCAAGACAGGTGTCGTTTAAAACAAGCTGTACTGTGTAATAAAAGCAGTACTTGTATATCAGGTTTAGTTAACCAAGAAAGGGTCCCAACCAGCCTGCCGTGTACGCATATTTTGTGTACATCCCTGTTGGTAGAAAAGGCAGGTGTAGCTCCAGACGTGACCTTGGGATCACCGCACGCAAGTCTACAGACAAGGGATCCACCGTGGTTTTTAAACCCATGTGGAGAGTCACATGAAATTCAAAACATGGGTAATCAGTGGCCCCACAAATGGACCCTTGTCCAACCAAAATTTAAAAAAAAAAGTTTAGTTAACCATAACTTCATTAAATTGCCGTTTTCGTTTTCATAACCGTTTCACTTTTTATTCCAGATCCATCCAGATTTAATCCCATACCTAAACCCAAACCCGACGACTGGTTAGCAAGTTTCCGCGAATATGGTCAGACATTTTTAGACTTTACGAACGCTGTACGAAAACATCCTTCAAAGGCAAGTAAGAACATTTATGCGGTAAAGATCTATAAAAATACAGAATACAGAAGAAAAGGTGTGATATGGATTTAAATCATTAACAGATCCAGAATTGTCTTGTAGATTCATTGAAATTTCCGGAGAAACTTTTAATATTAGCAGCATGCCATGAAAATGAGGGTGGACCCTGGTCCATCAAAAAATTAAAACAAAAAAGATCATAGTACAGGCCCACAGCAACTAAATAAAATGAGAATACCGATGAATTGTGATTGTGAAGATGACAGGTTACACTTCCTCATTCGTCCTCGCCCACTGACTATGCTATCAGAGAGTACCAACCTGCCAAGCTCGCAGCGCCTTAATTTGTATTAACTTTTTTCGTAATAATCACCAAAAGCTGCCTGAAAATGATTTTTTTTTGGGCTGTATGATGGGGGGGGAGACACTTTTGGAGCCTCCTTGGATCTGCCAATGAGTACAAATGGCAATGCAAAATTATTCCTACTTGTAGCATCAGAACACTATTTACCTACAACCACTGACTTTCTTCGAGGAAGGAGTTCCACCTGATATTCTGGATTCGCTGGCGACGTTTGCGAGCCTTTTCTTTGCGATGCCGGTGAAGCTACTGAAAACTGAGAGATGGAACAAGAAAGTATCACACAGGAGCAATCCCATGTCCGGCCACATGCAGGTAATTGTAGTAATGCAGTTCGCAGGGTGTTTTCATAAATTTAACAGTCTTCCATAACGCAACAACATGTATAACTGCATTCGTAAAGATTGAATTGTGCATTATGTTGGTTTGTAACGTGATGCCCATGGGGTTGTGCTACATCATAAACCAACAGAATGTCATACTTAATGCAGCAATCTCTTGGAATTGTATGCGTTAGATTTTAAGTGTTTGGTTATTTAAGTTAATGAAAATGCACTGTTAATTATGTGGATTTAATGCATAAGTTTTTGCAGTACATGCATTATTAGACTGAGTTTATTCCAAAAACTGACAGCACTGCGTGCACATTTTTTAATATGTTCTATATCCCGACAGGTTGTAATGCTCATGCGCACACAATTTTTTTTGTTGGAAACTTGCACGTTTTTTTCATTATAAACCTACACCTAATGTTCTCATGTTAATTCATTATAGGTCGATGCGGGTGAGATTTTAACCGAAATGTCCAAATCCACGCCTTCTGATGCATTCTGTGTTTCTGCCATAACGCTGTGTGATCTGTACCCGAGGGACGACTGGAACTTTGTGTTCGGACTCGCCCGGCTGGGAGATGGAGTGGGAGTGTACTCCCTCGCTCGTTATACACCGGGCTTCTTTGAACCAGGGCAAAGTACCAAAATGGATCATTTAAGCAGGTGTGGATTATTTTCATTTGTAATATTTTTGGGTGTGTGACGTTATAGCTTTATCTGTCATTAGGCGTGCAGGTGACAATGTCAGGGTGGATCCACAAAATTACAAAGAAACATATTTTACATGTATGTGCACATTGGCAGATCCTGGGGGCCGCCAGCGTGCTACCCCTCCAATGGCCCAATTTTTTTATTTTCATAGGGTTTTGGAGGCAAATATCAAAAAGTGCCCCCTCCAACAACCTGAAGGCACCGGGGTGCCCCCACCAACTGGAAATCCTGGATATGCACCTGGTGCGCCATAAATTATTCGTTTTCTTGACGATCATACGGGCATTTTCAATTGATAGGAGGGGACACCCTGTAATATTGGTAATTGATGAAATATAATGTGTGTTAACTGTGCTGAAAATCTGTGCTGAAATTTCTTGGTGCATCAAAATTATGAATTTATTTTTATTTCATTCAGTGAGGAGCATGCGGCCCCGTTGAAGAGATCGTGCACCCTGATGTGCCACGAGATCTGTCACATGTTCGGACTGAAACATTGTATCCATTACCACTGTCTGATGAACGGGTCAAACCACGACGGGGAGAACGAGAGGAAACCGCTACATCTGTGCCCGGTAAGGGGGTCCCATTGCAATTTTTGAGGGTCACACATAACACAAATATCGAACAACAATTTTTGAAAACAGTATGTAAAGTGTCAATTATGTGTAAATTGATCAAATATCTCATAATTTCAATGGATTTCTAAAATATATCACTTCGAAAATTAGTCTTGAACCTATTCCCAATAATTTTCAATGCACCATTTGGGTGCACATCCCCAATTTCTGGGGGTCACTTGATAAATTCAGTGTCCTATTGGCGCAGGTACGGGTGGTAGCGAAAACACTGCATGTGTTTATCTCTGTTACAGCAGAGTTGCCAACTCTCATCAATGGCGGATCCAGGATTTCCTGTACGGGGGAACTCCCAGCCCATGGGGGGCCGCCAACCAATTTTCACCTATTATTGCCCAAAATCAGGAAAAACTGCACGAAAATGAAGAAAATTTTGGTCGTGGGGGGGGGGGGGGGCTCTAAAACCATCATAGATCACAAATCAATGATAATTTTTTGTCTA